>WWET01002512.1:193309-230889 GCA_011038615.1 Limnodynastes dumerilii
TTTAAACTTTTTGTTTTTGTCATATTTTTGAGTGATTTTAAGGTGCATTTTCTACATATGGCATTTAGCCCCCAAGATATTTTATTTATTCATTCATTTATTTATTTCCTCTGCCATTTGGCATCATACCTCTTAACTACTTTGCCCATTTGGTACTAGAACCACTAGTTAAGAACCTATGGCCTGGATGTAAATTGATCAAAAGGGAACACTCAGCTTGTGAACTAAACCCAGCCCCTCTGTTGGAGGGCGTCATCACCATTAATCCCCTTGAGTCTAGAGAGGGTCCGAATGCATTCTGGTCCGGTAACCCAGATGTGTGCATAGACACAGTGCCAAAAGCAACCACAGTGCAAAAAAACATAAAACGAATAGTTGAGTATCCTTCCCTTAGATGCACATATGTAAACACGGTTCATCATGTTATCACATGTTTTTTCCCCCAAGATGAAGAGAAGATTGGCTGTGACTTTGAAGATGGGTTTTGTTTCTGGATTCAAGACATAATGGATGACGCAGAGTGGGAGCGAATTAACGGGCCGAGTCACCCCCCACTGTCTGGACCTGACTATGACCACACATTTGGCAACATGTCTGGTAAGTTTCAAGGATATTCCTTAAAATGTGAATGCAGCTTATTATTGTGTCTGTGCAATAGAGCAAGTAGAGATGAATTAAAAGCATTGGACCGTATTCACAGATCCGTTAATTAAAGGTACACAATTATACGCACGTACGTGGCAAGGCCACACCCAGGACACTACCCGCACACGGACGGGTTTTCGGTGACTTACGCTTCCATAGGACACCCTTATCTCTACGTGTGCATTTACGTGCATATAATACTTTCATACGTGCGTAACTAACTGCGCCCACAACTGGTCATTTAAATGCCTCTCCCACCCACTTTCACGTAACTTTGTCCGTACAGTTTTAAACCATGCCCCTCCACATGTGCGATTCACAAGTATGTGGACTTCTATACGTAAATTCAACGGAAATAGCGTAAATACAGTTACTACGCATGCGCAGGTACTCCGATCCTAAAAATACACACGGAACTCCGCGCAAAAACAGATCTGTGAATACGGCTCATTATTTCCAGAAAATCTGTAATTTCTCCAAAACATAAAATGGTCAGTTTTTAAAGGGATGAATCTAATAATAAAATAAATGTGAAATATTACTAGCTCTCACCGAAACAATAATTATTCTTTTTATTTTGCATATTTTAAGCAAAACCTTTAAAACCTTACAATTGGTGGGTAATTCCAAAATTTGAAGGCAATGCTTTGTATAAGCCAAGAAAACAAAACCAGCGTTGTATAGGTTATAAATATAGCTGGTCCTATATCAACAGGCAAAAAACAGGTTAACAATACTAAAGCTATTAGCAATAGCACAAAACTATTTGTGCTATTGTTGCAACTTTATAACTTTTGTGTAGCAGATATGTGAACCTGCATGATCTATTTAAAATTATTATTTGTACTTGTGTCTCCAGAGATGGTGTTAATACCAAACAAGATCTGATATGTCTTATATGTGATTTATTTTATCTGCTGGTGGTACCAATTTGTATATTTCGCTAAACTATTTTTAATTTGTGTTATTTTATAATATGGAATAAAAGTTAAATTTGAACAAACTGGGCTTGTGGTTTGTGCACTTACGGTAAGTGGTTCAGCTTGGTTAGTTTAGCTTTACTATTGCTAAACTGTTTTTTGCCTGTTAATGCTTTGGATTAGGCAGAAATGTATTGCAAGTGTCCCCAAACTCAGGGCCGTATTCAGAGAACCGCATTTTCTCCGATTTCCGTGCGTATTTTTAAGTACGTTTAAATTGTGCATGCATAGTAACTTTTTGTACGCAGTTCACGTAGACTATACGCGTGGAAGTACCTAGCACAAATTCCGCACGGAACTCCCACGGAAAAATACGCAAGGAGGGATTTATATAGATTTGCATAGAAATGGGCGGGAGGAGGCATTTAAATGAAGGGAAGTGGGCACGATTATAAAGATACGCACAGACAGAGGGCCAAAGTGGCTGCAGAAAGTTAGGGCTAGTCTATGGAGGCGGAAGTCTCCGTGGGCACGGTGAAGCTAGAGGAGTGACTGGGGTTTTGGTGGGTGTAACTTGCTCCGTCCGTGCATATATTTGCGGCCCGATCTCTAAATACAGCCCTCAGCGTTCAGAAACCCCTAACAGGAAAGGTGTTCCAGATCTTGGACCATGTTAAGAGATCCTTTTTCACGTGGAATTGCGTGCATATTTTTAGGTACGTTTAAACTGCGCATGCGACCCCTTCTTGCAAGAGCACAGTGCCCCGGATCTGGCGTGATGTTTTTCTGCATGATTTGCTAGCGCGCATATAGGACCAGATTCAGAGATTAAAAATAAGAGAGGAAATTAACTCCTGGGCAAAACCATGTAGATTTCAGGGGAGTCCTATTTTATCTGTCACATACAATATTAGTTGAGAGGTGATGTTTCCAGCCCAAGTCTAAATAACAGTGTGATAGTAAAGCTGGTCAGTGTCTGTGTGCAGTAAGCAATTCAAAGATATATCCCTGCATGCAAATAATACAATTAACGTGACTCCCCCCGCAATCAACATGGTTTTGACCAGAAGTAACTTTCCTCTCTTATTTTCAATCTCTGTATCTGGTTCATAGTGCTCAAAACCGAGACACACTTATATGGTTCCTATCCACACCCCAGCATAAATGACAGCATGCTGAAGGGCATAACATGGGTGTGTGTGTGGGAGGAGACACATAGTCAATGAGCTGGCTGGGCGTGGCCCAAAACTGTACCTGATCCACATGACAGCTGTGCTGAATGGCGGATGCATCATTGTATGAAAACCTCTGGAAATAGAAAATTGCTATTGGGAACGGGGACTAATTTTGGTTAGGGTTAGGCTTGTGTGGGTATATAGTTAGGGTTAAGATTTAAAGGGGAGGTTAGTGTTAGGCTGTGGGACATGGAGGGTTAGGGTTAGGCTGTGGGGCATAGAGGGTTTAGGGTTAGGCTGAGGGGCATGTATGTTTAGGGTTCGGCTACGAGACATGGATGGTTAGTAAGGGGAAGGTTAGTGTTTGGCTGTGTTGGGTATAAGGTTAGGGTTAAGGGTTAAAACTTAAAGGGAAGGTTAGGGTTAGGCTGCGGGGCATGGAGGGTTTAGGGTTAGGCTGCGGGGCATGGATGTTTAGGGTTCAGCTACGAGACATGGATGGTTAGTATGGGGAAGGTTAGTGTTTGGCTGTGGTGGGTATAAGGTTAGGGTTAAAACTTAAAGGGAAAAGATTAGGGTTTGGCTGTGGGGCATGGAGGGTTAGGCCGCGGGGCATGTATGTTTAGGGTTTGGCTACGAGATATGGAAGGTTGGGGTTAGGACTCAGAAAGGGGAAGGTTAGGGTTAGGCTGCAGGAAATCGAAGGTTAGGGTAAGGACAGGGTTAAGGGTAGATTTAGGTAAAAATATTTACCTTTCAGCAGAAGACTCGTCACAACTGCAGGAGTCGCATCACCACCGCTTTCTCAGCTGCCGTACAAAGGTCTTTTGAAAAAGAAGACACAGACAAACCACGCTCATGGCCAACAACTCTGGATTAGCCCTATGATTAAATCATATGGCTGTATTCAGAGATCCGATTTTGAGGGAAGTTCCGTGCGTATTTTTAGAATTGTATCAACTGTGTAGTAACTTTATGTACGCAGTTTACGTTGACTATAAGCACGGACGTACATGTGATTCGCACTTGGGGACATACGCACGGAAATCAGACGTACGGAAAAATTTACATAAAAGTGGGTGGGGGGAGGCATTTAAATGGACGCATAGAGGCGCGGTTATCAAGAATCGCACGGGCGGAGCACATATACGCACGTAACTACACACAGAAAGAACAGAGTGATCTATGGACTCATAAGTCACCGACCGCACATCCGGGAGAGGGGAGTGTCGTGGGGGGGTTGGTGGGAGTTTTCTTGCTCCGGTCGTGCGTATAATTGCGTACCTTTAAAAAACGGATCTAAGAATATAATTATATATAAAATAATATATAATTACACTTACCATTAAACTTACAAATTAATAACCTCTAGTAAACCTTTTACTGGGTCCTCAACCATTAAAAGAATGCTACAGTATATACTGATACACACACAAATAATTATAAAAACAAACACATCTTTCTAAATAAACCCTTATTACCTGTAGTATAATAAATAACCATTATAAGTCTAGCATCTAGCAGTTAATGACCACAGATCATATAATGTTCAGATTTTGAAGATACAAAGACTAAAGGGAAAAGGAGTTATTTGTTGTGTTGGAGCTATTGAAATTCAGTTTATTGAAAATATGAGTTTCTGGTACAACTTTAAAATAATGTTTCTGGATTATTCCTCGGACTGAACTCTCAGTGAAACGCAGCCTGCAGCGATGGCATGAAATCTGCTTGAAGAGTGAATATAAAGAGCAGCAGGTTACTGTGAATTGATGTTATATTCACACAGAATACTACACGCTTGATTTGATAAGATCTACTACAAGTACACAAAATTATATACTGAGAAACGATTAGCTTGAATATCAATAAATCCCAAATGAACTTCCGTATGTTTGGGAAACATTAAAAAGTATATAAACAAACAGAGTTTTCCAAATTAAATTAATGTTGTTTTAAAAATGCACAATTTGCCTGTTTGCTATGGAGATTCTGTATACTAAGCTTTGGATAAAAAGCAGATGGAGTTTCTAAGCAAAGAGGCCGCATTTGTGAAGGGCAGACATGATGGCGTTTGAGGGCTCATTATTATGTAGTACAAAAAGGAAAGTTAATTCATCAGGGCTCTCCCTCGCAAACGTTAACTTTCAACAGCCAGACGTTACCTTAAGTTTTCCTTCTTAAGAACACAGAGATGTTATACAAGGTAACCAAAAAAACTTTTTTACAGTAAATCAAGGTAAACAGAAAGTTCCCAAAAACCCATATAAACAAAATTACTGCTTGAAAATTAAATAATAGCAGGAACAATGTTTTTCTCCCACCACCAACCTCAGGTACTCTGAATGGGGTATATACTGTGTATGTTAATATGAGTAATATTTTTGTTTTTGTTTTATTTAATTATATTTTACAATAAAAAAAATGTTGTAGCACGCAATAAAAAAGTTTTATTTTTAAGTGCTTTGCAGAATGGTAATTGAGGGAGGGGGGTGTTCATTTTTTCAAATGATATGGTATAATATAATACCTTATCCGTCTAGTGTAATAGTACATATCCTCCAGAATTCAGGTATTCTAAAGCTCAGGCATAGGCACAATGGGTTGGATCCAGACTCAAGAAGGAGCTTGTAATTAAGGGCCTGATTCAGACTTAAGAAGTCAAGTTAATTGTATTCTTTGCATGCAGGAATATATCTCTGAATTGCTTACTGCACACAGATACTGACCAGCGTTACTATCACACTGTTATTTAGACTTGGGATAGGAAACATCACCTCTCAACTCTAATACTGTTTGCAACAGATGAAATATGACTTCCCTGCAACCAATGTTTAGCCCAGGAGTACCTTTCCTCTCTTAATTTCAATCTCCTTCTTAAGTCTGGATCCAGCCCAGTGGGCCTGATTCAGGAACAGGCACAGAAGGGGACTTTCGCATGTCAATTTCGCAAGTCCCCTTGACATGTAGCATACAAGATGTTACATGTTGTAACTTCATCCGTACTGAAATTTGTTCCGTACAGAAGAGGTTACGTGGTAGGGGCCCATTAATTCTGCATTTCTAAACCCTGCCAGACAGAGGGAGTTCCGCATGTATCGATGTCTGTGCGGACGCAGATCCATGCAGAGAAGTTAAGGCAGGGTTCTGGACACTTAAGTGTCTGAAACAGGGGAGTGACAGGGAAGTGACAGGGGCATGGACTCCCCTCTTCTGTGCCCAGTTACATATCTGTGCGCATTCTTCTAATCTTAGTTCTGAGCCTCTCACAAACTAATTTACCAGTTTATAGATCAGATTCAGACTTACAACATGTTGGTGTTTTCCGTTCCTTTCTTTTGCACTCTTTACACATCTGTCCGGCGTTGGGGTGGGAATTTACGGCAAGCACGAAAGGTCAGAGGAGGGATCTATATAAGCTGTTCTGTAAGGGCTGGTTTGTGAAACAAACAAAAAATAATAATATTTCGCCTTTTAAATTTGATGTTTTTAATGAATTTGAGTAAAAGTTAAGTTCTACAATTTGTATTGGTGTGTCGGATTCATACAACTACAAATCTTGTCAATAGTTCTAATGTGACTTTCAAACATACCATTGTTTTGAATGGGTGTGCACCTGCAATCAGTCCTCTTTTCTTCTTTCTCTTGTACTGTGTTTGTTAAGGGCTGGTTTATGCCTCTACGTTCTATCCAGATTTCCAAACTGTCCTCCTTTACTTGTGGCACAAGAATCTATAAGTAAATCCCTTCTATCGACCACATGAATAGAGCAGGCAATGCAGCAGGGAATCCAGTTACGGATCAAATCTAGTGCTGCGCTTGGAGCTTCAGAAGCAGCAGAGGTCTGGATCTGGTCCTATTTCTGTACATAATAAGGCAGCACGGTGGCTCAGAGCTTAAGTAAGTGCTTGAAATTAGTTACTTCTGGGCTAAACCATGTTGATGGCAGGGGAGTCATATATCGGTTGCATTCTCCGGCAAGAAAATATGATTTGCGAAATAGGGACATCCGAAAGTTCCTATTCAGATGTCCCTATTTCGAATACTTACCACTTTCTACCTTTTTTTTCATAATGGGTGAGTATGCCGTTCGCCATACTTCACCCATTCTCCTTTGGAAATACTGCCGCCGATGATATCCCTCCGCCACCGCTATCACCGGACCGAGGGACAGGTGAGTAACCTCTCTGTGCGGGGTAGGGAGGGTTAGGGTCAGGCTGCAGGGGAGGGAGGTTTAGGGTCAGGCTGCGGGGGAGGCAGGGTTAGGGTCAGGCTGCAGGAGATGGTGGGTTAGGGTCAGGCTGCAAGTAAGGGAGGGTTAGGGTCAGGCTGCCAGGAAAGAAGGGTTAGGGTTAAGGTAGTGAGAGGGGAGGGTTAGGGTTAGAATTAGGGAAAGGAGAAGGGGACTATTTTTACCAACTTTTCGGAGCACCGAAAACTTGGTGCTCCGTGGATCGATTGCAATGCCTCCTCGAGGCATATGCAATAGAAAACCCAGCCAGGTCGAAACTGGCTGGGAGGAAACGGCCCTATCGAAATAGGGCCGTTCTAACCGGGGACCCACACCCGTCATATTTCATCTATTGCAAACAGTATTAGAGTTGAGAGGTGATGTTTCCTATCCCAAGTCTAAATTACAGTGTGATAGTAAAGCTGGTCAGTATCTGTGTGCAGTAACCAATTCAGAGATTACAATTAACTTGACTTCCCCTGAAATCAACATGGTTTAGCCCAGGATTAACTAATTTCAAGCACTTACTTAAGTCTGGATCCAGCCCATAGTGAATAGCACTTGTGCCTCACAGCGCTGAGACTAGGACTAGGCCTTATCTGTGTGGAGTTTGCATGTTCTCCCCGTGTTTGTGTGGCTTCCTCCCAAATGCCAAAAAAACATGTTGGTCAGTTAAGTAGCTGCTGACTAAATGAACCCTAGTCTGTGTGTGTGTGTGTGTGTGTGTGTGTGTGTGTGTGTTAGGGTCCTTAGTATGTAGCTCCAATAGGAGCAGGGACTGATGTGAATGTTTAATGTGCTCTGTGAAGTGCTGTGGACACTTTGTGGTGCTATATAAATAAGTGTAATAGTAATATAAGTACATTGATCTATTTCTGCAAATGATCTCTCTCTTCTTGATGAATTAGAATAATGTGAGCACATTCCATTTTATCTTAGTAATGCGATCTGATGTGAATAAATATTAAGTACAGAGCAAGTATCAAAGCTTCAACTGCAGTTTATATGTCTTAAAATGTTCGAAATTCATGTTTTTAGGCTTTTATATAACCACACCGCTGGGAATCGGATTCGGTCAAAGACTTCGACTGTTAAGTCTTCCCTTGACATCAGATTCAGAGCCATTGTGTCTTAGCTTCTGGTAAGAATTATAGTTATATAAAATAAATGCATACGTCTAACCATGTAAACAAGAAGCACAGCAAAACGGTTTTGTATGCTCATTACTTAATGCTTTAAGACAAAGGTTAAATCAAGTATAATAAGAAAAGTCATTTTACTAAATTATATGATAATAAAATTAATAAAAAATAACTTGATCTGTTATATTTTAATGTTTTTGACTTTAAAAGCCAACATGAACTAAAATATGGCATAGCATTAAATACTGCATGAAAGCCAGCTATTGAAATTTCATATCACGCTCCCGAAATCTACATATGTAAATCTCACTTAAAGTACATAATAAAAAGATGACAGAGATACCTGACACAGAATCTAAGTAGCAAAGAACCACAAACACCTTCAGTGTGAGCATGGCCACCAGCAGTGGTGTAACAAGAGAGTCCTTATCACAGTGGCTAGTGGGGCAGGTAACAGCAGTCATTTGCCCCCTGAGCATAGCATTGGACTTTCAATACTTTTTTTTTTATTCATTTCTCTGATGGTTTTTTCTGCAAGGAAACCACCCCCATCACATAGACGGACTTCCAACACCAAGGACCGTATTCAGAGATCCGTATTTACTCCGTGCGCGTTTTTCCGCACGCACGTAGCAAAGCAAAACCCATGACACTCCACTCGCCCGGCCGTACAATCGTAGACCACCCATAGACCACCCTGATCTTTATATGTGTACTTACGTGCGTATATGTATCCCGTAAGTGCGATTCTTTATAGCCGTGCCCTCAAGCGATCATTTAATTGCCCCCCCACCCTCTTACGTATTTCAACCCCGCCCATCTGTACGTATGTCCCCAAGTGCGATTCACATTTCCGTGTGTAATGTACTTCCGTGCGTATATTCAATGTTACTTACGTAAATAAAGTTACTACGCATGCGCAGTTAAAAGGTACCTAAAAATACGCTCGCAACTCCACGTGAAAACGGATCTGTGAATACGGTCCCAATACCCTACCTTAAAAAATACCATTAATATCTAACTTTATAAATCTGTGCAACTTCTGTCCCTAAATTTCACCCTCCTGATAGGGCAGTACCTCACCCTAACCAAACCCTGGCAGCTGGCTTGTGGCACCAGCTATTCCTGGTATACCGAGACTTCTCTATTGTCAATCATGGTCACAATGTTCATGTTCTTATTTTCTTATATTCTTATTTTGTTATAACTTATCTCTGTTTGGGGTGACACCACCCAATACCTGCGATTGTCTTTTTCCCCCTCTCTTCGTTTGTTATATTTTATTTATAATAGAGTTGATTAGAATTCATATTCCATCTTCTGCCTCTTGACACCGGCGCTCATCTTAACATATCTATATTATTTATTATATGTTCACCAAGGAAACATGAAACCTTAAAAACTCTCCCATAAAGCAGAACAACATTGGCACATATCTTATTCTCCCGATGGGTTGCATGCGCCGCATACACACAGCAGACAGCTAATTGTCGATTGTGTCTATAATGCAAATGTCATAAACTAGAAATTCACGCTGCAGACCCTCCGCAGCACGGGATGATTCCGATGGTATGGATGGGAGAAGGGGAGACCTAGGGTTAGGCTGTGGGAAGGGGAGGGATCGGAAAAGGGGGGATTTAGGGTTAATCTGCGGGAGGAGATGTAGTGTAAAAGGGTAGACTTAGGGTTAGGCTACGGGGAGGGGATGGATGGGAGAAGGGGAGACTTAGGGTTAGGTGGTGAAGAGGGGATGGATATCGGAGAAGGGGAAGGTTAGGGTTAGGCTTCCTCAGTGAAAATGTGGACTCAAAAACAGACCTGTCGAAAAAGGGACATTCTCAGCAGCAAACCACACCCCTCCCTATGACTAGTTATCCAGCAGTTCCCAAAGAGTGTGTTGTGCCGCATCACACTCACAGTAGTCACTTTAGTTCAGAGCGGGGTCGGCATTTTCCCTGGAATCTTCCATCTTTATTCAATCATCCACTGATCACTCCACTCCACAAAATTCTAACCCCAACACTCTCTAAAATCACCCACAAAATCATTTTACTAATCTACAAAGCCATCAACAAGACTGCATCCACATACCTATCTTCACTTGTCTCAACATATACCCCAGATTGTTCTCTAAGGTCGTCACAGGATCTGCAGATTTCTTATACACCTTAAAACTGGTCTGAATCTCGATTACAGGACTTCTCCCAGGCTGCACCCACTCTCTGGAATAACCTTCCTTGCCCATTAAGACTATCCTCTTCTTTCTAAAATTTCAAGCTCTTCCTTAAAACACCTCTACAGACAAGCTTACCAAATTCCTAAACCTACTTCTTAATCTTCATCTACTATTTACAGCCACTTCAATTTCCAATTTCCCTTTCTATTACATGATTGACACAAACTTTCACACTTTCTCTCTCCATACAAAAGTTACCCTCAGTTCTAACACTAACACAGCCTTGTGACTTTATCATACGGAGCACTTTTACTATACAACCTTTACAATGCACTATGTAAAAGGATGTTGTTAAAAATAAAATCTGTTAACACGTAAAGAATAAATAAGTAAACATAATACAATTTTTATCTTTTAAATACTTGTCATTACTCAGCACTTAGGAAAACTGAATCCTTTTTCTTTCATTTTTATGTAATAGTTTTATGAGAAAGTAAAAAAAAGATTTTAAAAAAAGATAAGTGATTATGGACCAGATCCTGATCTACGTACGCTGGCGATTTTACGCTAGCCGCTGACGTAAAATCGCCTATTTGTATTTACTTCGCATGCATGCGGCAGATTTTATGCCACATAACTCTTAACGTATGTACTATCAGCATAATTACGAACGAAGGGACGTGTCATCCATACGATACTTATAGTTACGCTTTTTAAGCGGAGGATCCGTCTTCGTAGACTTGAATCCATTCCGTACGTCAGTACTTACGCTTTGAAAAGCTAAGGTAGGATTTGGGAAGCGTACGTACGAGCGAGGGGAGTGCATAGAAAATACGCTAAGTGATGAAACGTAACAAGCACTTAAGTCTGGATCTACTGCTATGACTGCTATCTTGACATAGGGCTGTATCCAGATTTAAGAAGGAGCTTGAAATTAAGAGAGGAAAGTTACTTCTGGGCTAAACCATTTTGATTTCCGGGGGAGTATAGTTAATTGTATTCTTTGCATACAGGAATATATCTTTGAATTGCTTACTGCACACAGATACTGACCAGCTTTACTATTACACTGTTATAGACTTGGGCTGGGAAACGTCACCTTTCAACTCTAATACTGTTTGTAACAGATGACTCCCCTGCAATCAAAATGGTTTAGTCCAGGAGTAACTTTTCTCTCTTAATTTCAAGCTCCTTCTTAAGTCTGGATCCAGCCTGTGGTCTTAAAAAATAATTCCTGCCAGTTTTAAATTTTTTCTGCTTTTATTTTTGAAAAACAGTTGCTACATTTGATCATTTCCAAAAATATTTTTAAAAAAGTATTTCATCTCCAGGTATCACATGTATGGTGTGAATGTTTACCGCTTAAGCGTCTTTCTTATTTTGGCAAACAATGCGGAACAAGTTATTTTTTCTAAAGAAGGAAATTATGGCCCAATCTGGAATCCTGGACAAATTACTTTAAATGAAACCTCTGCTTTTGTAGTAAGTATTTTTTGGTTTGGTTTTCGTCTGTTCATACAGTAGATAATGTAGATGTTAAAGTTAATGTCTAAAAAGTCCATACAGTATATTGAATTGCTAAATATGAACTCATTTACAGTAATGACATAGGGTATTTATATTATAATGCTTGTCTACATTTTGTGTTGGGAATTACATAAAATGTAAACTGTTTATTGCTTATAAATTGTTTCAAAGTGGGATATTTTTTTATTTATAAATATTGGGCCGGATCCAGAACTACGGCCGTCTTCCGCAGACGGCCGTAATTCAATGAACATCAGACCGCATATACGCAATCTACGTATCGAAACGATACGCAGGTTACGTACAATAGCTACTACGCATGCGCAGTAGCTATTGTTCATTGAATTACGGCCGTCCATGGAAGACAGAAGTAGTTCTGGATCCGGCCTAAAGTAACTTATACAAATGCAGTAATATAATCATAGAATATTAAGCGTATTAATTTCAATTAAAGCTTATAAATATCACACAGAATATGATTTAGGATTGGACATTTTCACTTCATATCAATGGGCCAGATCCTCAATTCCAGCTGACAGGGGACATCTGCGCATGTGCACCCTGTGCGTAAGTACTAACATATGTAACTTCATTATGTACGTTCGTACTTACGATAAAGGGGCACACCCTTCACTTACGCTTTACATGGCGGGGATAGATGTCAATGAAGGGTCAATGCTGCTTCCAGGCTCATCTTCCTCTCACACCGCTCTAGCTCGGCTGCTCCTTTATGTCAAACCCTCCACTTCCTGTCCACTTCAGACCTCTCTTTCAACTCCTTACCCTCACCTTTAAGGCCATCTTCTCTTCCACTGCTCCCTACCTCTCTATGCACACCCCTTCCCGCCCTCTCCGTTCTCCTAACCAGCGCTGTCTGACCTCTTTACTGATCAGCACATCTCCCTCCCTTCTGCAGTCAGACTCTCCTCCACATCGCAGGTCTTAAAGCGTTCATTCAAAACGCAGCTGTTCAGGCTAGCCTACCCCTCCTCCACTTAACATCCTCACTGAATGCTTCATCTATCCCTTTTTTTCCTTCCTTCCCCCTCTCCTCCGATCACACCAGCAGTCCACTTCCTTCTCCCTCCTTATGTCTTCTGTATGTTCTTCCCTCCCACATAGTGTGTTAGCTCACATGAGCAGGGCCCTCCATCTTGGTGTTGTTCCCTCTTCCACCGCTTCCCCCTCACTTCGTGCCCTCTTGTCCCCCTCTGCTACCCTTTCCACCCCCACCTGGTGGCTCCCTCTCAAACTTTCACTGCGCTCTATCCCCTGCTCCCTGATCTTCCAAGCTTGACACCTCGCATTTTGCCTTGCTGTATGTGCTTTCTTCACTTTATTGAATTTTTGTGATATTTTTATAGTCATATTGTATTTTATTATGTACTATGCTCTCCATCCCTACCGTGTATTTCTGTATTTTGTTGTATTTTGTACGGCGCTGCGAACACCTTGTGGCGCCTTATAAATAAACAATAATAATAAAGTATGGCTGCAGACCTAGTCATAAAAGTTAAGGTAGTAATCTGGACACATAAATGTGTCCAGATTTCCTACCTACAGTGGGGAGTGCAGGGGGCGTGTACTCCCCACTACGGCTGCGTAACTACGGACCCTCGCACACACGTAAAGCATGCTGGTGTCTGGATCTACTCCAATGTTCTTGAAGTTGTAGATCTTCCTGTGAAACTTCAAGTTCTTCCTGTATCTCTTATAATAGTAGCTCTTCCTGTATCTCTATTAATCCTATATCTCATCTAGTTGTAGAATTTTCTGTATCTCTTCTAGTTGTTGGTCCTTCTATACCACTCCTAGTTTATCTTATAGATCTCCCTATACCTCTTCTAGTAGGACTTTCTAAATCTCTTCTAGTTGTAGGTCTTTTTGTAACCCTTCTATTTCTTCTTATAGGCATTTTCATACTTCTTCTAGACATTTTATTCCTCTTCTATACATCTAAACTAAACTAATTGATAGAACTGTACATGTTCATCACTGGTTATTACCGCTAAGGGCCTGATTTACTAATCTGCAGGGAAGGAAAACTGGAAATGTTGCCCATAGCAACCAATAAGATTCTAGCTCTCACTTTCCTATTACATACTAGAAAATGTTAGCTAAAATCTGATTGGCTGCTATGGGCAACATCTCCGCTTTTCTGCAGCTTAGTGAATCTGGCTCTAAGAGCATACTCCAGACTTTCAAGTCTTGCTCATCTTTTGGGTGGTTCACAATGATGGAGGGGCACTATTCCACAATGCTCATGTGTGAGAGAATCCATGACAATAAATCATCCATCATTTTAAGGAATGACCCAGACAGAGGGAACAGGTTGAGTTTGCAAGAAAGAATTTATTCTGCATGATAACCTAGATATCTGTACTTACAGTAACTTTAATCTGCTTGAGATAAAATACTTAAAGTAGCCCCTGGCTTTCAGAAGGCCATCTGTGTGAATGGGAGTTGTAACAAAGCACCTACAGGAATGCTTGGATAGTATGACTCGGATGCTAGTGGATGCCTCCAAAGCTTTTACTCATTTTCTGTCTGCACTGAAAATGGACACAATCTTAAGATATAGGGCTCCATTTACTATTTAAATTTTCGGGTGATAATGGGTGTTTTAACACTAAAACGCTCATTATCACTTGAAAATTTACATTTTGAAATTTACTAAAGTGCATTCGCCATGGAAATCTGCTGTTTCCATGGCGATGCACAAACACTTCGTAGAGATTCGCTGGCCCGTTGATCTTAACGGGTGCCAGCAGTAACTACAAGTTACTATCCCTCACTGCCGAAATTCTGATTCGGCAGTGAAGGAAAAAATAACGCCATCTGAGGATGGCGTTACAGACTTCATCCCAGCAATCTCCCCATATTCCCCCCTTTTCCTCCCCCTAATAGCCGTTATTAGGGGGAGGAAAAGCGGGGTATGTGTGGGGAGACCGCTGGAATGACGGTGGATGCGGCCATGTAAAAAAAAAAAAAGTCACTGGTATGAAGGAGGATGCGGTCATTATTAATAAAAAAATATAAAAAAAAATTTTGTTTTTTTTTTTAAACAAAAAAAATAAAAAACAACATTAAAATAATATTAACAAAATACAAAACTCACCTGTCCGAGAGACGCGTCCGACTTAGAAGACTCCGGCACCGATATGAAGACCCTGCGCATGCGCAGTGGGTTTTCATATTTGGGCTGAAATTTTCTAAGTGCCGCTGTGAAGTCTCTGCGCATGCGCAGGCATTTCATTCCATATGAAGTGCCTGCGCTGCGGGCAGAGCACTTCGAGGGACTTCGAGGGACCTCGGCGGAGGGGTGAGTATTGGGGAAGCTGCCAGGCTCGCCGCGAACACAGGCAAGCCTGGAGCAGCTTCCCTTCGGGGTCGGGGGAAATTTTTTGTAAATATAGCCCATAGTCTGGGGTTGCAAGCTTGGTTGTCTGTGTTACATACTTCATACCCTCCAACATTTTTTTATGGAAAGTCGGTACTCCTGGGGGTGGGGTGGGGGGCATGTCTGTGAAGGGGGCATGTCTTGTCCTGTGAAGGGGCGTGGCTTTAATCTGCTCTCATTTGCATGGATGATAAGGTGTAAAATGAGATTTTACACCTTATCATATGAGCTAAGAACTCACAGGAGAATGAGTGTCACTTTAGCAAGGCTGTAGGAGTCTGTCCTCTCAGCTCTGCTATAGTGATCAGATGCTGCAGCACTGGAAGGGGAGTATAGGGGGAGGGAACTGCTGGGTCAGAAGACCTTTTAGCCAGTACAGACCATTAAAAAATGGTACTGTGCCTGCTACATAGGTAGGTAGGTAGGTCACCAGGGGAAGTGCTTTGTGGAGAACTGACCAAATACCAACAGCTCTCCTGCAAAAATTGCTTAGTAGTAGCTATGACCTTTCATGGTTCACAGTTACTTTGATCCTATCTTCACTTTTTGATATCCATAGATATTTACTATAAAAAAAAATAATGATCCTGAATGTTTTTTTGTTCAGTTTGCTTATCTGTAATTAAATTGTATTTTGCAAATTTGCATTAACTAATGTTTCTCCAAATCACCAGGTGGCATTTGAGGCCATAAAAAACCCAGGATTTAGTGACATAGCATTAGACGACATCAGCCTTTCTCCTGGCAAATGCAACGAAAGTGCTTTCCCAGAGCCCACACGTGTTCCTACTCCCCCTACTACCACCATTCAACCATGTAAGTGCAATGAATTCTGAATTACATATTACATTGTGTTTTGATTACTTAGTAGCTACTGCATGTTCTAGTAATAGTAATTGTCACTTGTTTGTGAATCAAGCCAATTCCTAGGCTCTGAAACACAGTTTAATTATGTTTTCAAAACAATGACTGTGACAGATGGCAAAACTGAGTGTTAGGACAAGGCAACTGGTAATATTGGCTTTATTGACTTCTAAGCTCATGGAAAAAAAATACGGTGTGACTCACAATATTGGAAGCCGTGCATATTGTTGTCCTGAGAGCACTGACATCGATGTCTTCTGCAGAAGCAGTCATTTGATTCATTCTCATGCCTGACGTCTTCTGTGGTGATTTTAGCATATATCAAACAAATCTATTTAATCACTTTAATGTTATGTGTAATGTTAATGCAATGTATTGTTCTGTTAGATCAAAGACACACACAAAAAAAAAAAAAGTACAATAGTTTTAATAAAATAAAAGTACAATAGTTTTAAGCATAAATAAACCATTACCCCCCCCCCTTCCTCCACCGTTTGGGAGGACATAAACAGACCAAATAAGCTCCGCCCACACTCTGTCCCAGTCCTAGAGATGGATGTGTGGATGTGCGGGGCAATTGTTTTTTATCATTCATTATAGCTCACAAAATTTGTGATAGATTTATTTTTATATTGTAATTTAGATTTGAGATTTTGAGATCGGAAAGTGCACCTAATTTTCGCAAATAAATCACCTCTACTTATTGGGTACGATCCTGGGTAACGGCCGACAGGGGAATTACGTACAGCTTGTAGATAATTCCCCTGTTTTGAAGGTTGGTGTATGCGCACAACTTTCTTATGACACCGTAAGGGCCGGGGGACATAACGAACGTTACGTATACTGGCTCTTATGAAAAGGGAGCTTTACCACCTTTACGCATGTTGTATCTCCATCATGAAGGCGGAGATGGATATGCTAATGAGGGAACGTGGCGGAGGACGCTCTGTTACGATAAGATATGCGGCCGTAAGGCTGTATATGTGATTGTAAGAGTTAAGGTAGGAATCTGTAACCAGGGAGTGCATGGGGCGTATACTTCCCGCTACGAGGACAGTCGTAATGACCTCGGGCACCAGTAAGGCGCCCAAATGGCTGGATCCAGCCCATTCCTCCTAGTTCTACTAGTGTTTTATATTTTATTTCTTTTGTCTTATGAACTACCTGACACTTAAATTCACACTTGTACTATAAAAAGGTCTCTTCATTTATGATCTATACATAATGCAACATTTCAAGTTTATCAACTATAGGCTGGATCCAGACTTAAGTAAGTGCTTGAAATGAGTTACTCCTGGGCTAAACCATATTGATTGCAGGGGAGTCATATTTCATCTGTAGCAAACAGTATTAGAGATGAGAGGTGATGTTTCCTATCCCAAGTCTAAATAACAGTGTGATAGTAAAGCTGGTCAGTATCTGTGTGCAGTAAGCAATTCAAAGATATATCCCTGCATGCAAAGAATACAATTAACTTGACTCCCCCTGCAATCAACATGGTTTAGTAACTAGAAGTAACTAATTCCAAGCACTTACTTAAGTCTGGATCCAGCCCTATGTCACTAAATGAAGACGCTACTGCACCGCTGATGACAGAGGACATCTCTGACTACAGCATTTTTAATTTTTGCTTTTCTCTTTTTGAGTGACAGCTAAATATATGGATATTTCATGCAGCTATGCTTTCTCTGCCTATTTACGCTGATGAATAAGAGTTGTCATCTGATGGAAGCAAAGAAATTATACATAAGATATATTCAATTGCAAAATAGATAACAACAATGATAAAATAATTTTATTTATTAAAAAAAACAATTAGAAATAATTTGAACTTAGATCATTTTGATGCATTACTTTTATAGATTTATTTTATACAAAGCTCTGCAGAGCCATACAATGTACACACATATTTCATGTAAGCAGATAATGACCTCTGTTATTTTACTGCATGCATGGAAGTGGGGGCTGCACTTCAGTATGCACTGTTTCCCCAGTGTACTCCCCATGTCACCCCCTCTCTCCCCTGTTTCCCCAGTGTACTCCCCATGTCACCCCCTCTCTCCCCTGTTTCCCCAGTGTACTCCCCATGTCACCCCCTCTCTCCCCTGTTTCCCCAGTGTACTCCCCATGTCACCCCCTCTCTCCCCTGTTTCCCCAGTGTACTCCCCATGTCACCCCCTCTCTCCCCTGTTTCCCCAGTGTACTCCCCATGTCACCCCCTCTCTCCCCTGTTTCCCCAGTGTACTCCCCATGTCACCCCCTCTCTCTCCTGTTTCCCCAGTGTACTCCCCATGTCCCCCCCTCTCTCCCCTGTTTCTCCAGTGTACTCCCCATGTCACCCCCTCTCTCTCCTGTTTCCCCAGTGTACTCCCCATGTCCCCCCCTCTCTCCCCTGTTTCTCCAGTGTACTCCCCATGTCACCCCCTCTCTCTCCTGTTTCCCCAGTGTACTCCCCATGTCACTCCCTCTCTCCCCTGTTTCCTCAGTGTACTCCCCATGTCACCCCCTCTCTCTCCTGTTTCCCCAGTGTACTCCCCATGTCACTCCCTCTCTCCCCTGTTTCCTCAGTGTACTCCCCATGTCACCCCCTCTCTCTCCTGTTTCCCCAGTGTACTCCCCATGTCACTCCCTCTCTCCCCTGTTTCCTCAGTGTACTCCCCATGTCACCCCCTCTCTCCCCTGTTTCCCCAGTGTACTCCCCATGTCACCCCCTCTCTCCCCTGTTTCCCCAGTGTACTCCCCATGTCACCCCCTCTCTCCCCTGTTTCCCCAGTGTACTCCCCATGTCACCCCCTCTCTCCCCTGTTTCCCCAGTGTACTCCCCATGTCACCCCCTCTCTCCCCTGTTTCCCCAGTGTACTCCCCATGTCACCCCCTCTCTCCCCTGTTTCCCCAGTGTACTCCCCATGTCACCCCCTCTCTCCCCTGTTTCTCCAGTGTACTCCCCATGTCACCCACTCTCTCCCCTGTTTCCCCAGTGTACTCCCCATGTCACCCCCTCTCTCCCCTGTTTCCCCAGTGTACTCCCCATGTCACCCCCTCTCTCCCCTGTTTCCCCAGTGTACTCCCCATGTCACCCCCTCTCTCCCCTGTTTCCCCAGTGTACTCCCCATGTCACCCCCTCTCTCCCCTGTTTCCCCAGTGTACTCCCCATGTCACCCCCTCTCTCCCCTGTTTCCCCAGTGTACTCCCCATGTCACCCCCTCTCTCCCCTGTTTCTCCAGTGTACTCCCCATGTCACCCCCTCTCTCCCCTGTTTCCCCAGTGTACTCCCCATGTCACCCCCTCTCTCCCCTGTTTCCCCAGTGTACTCCCCATGTCACCCCCTCTCTCCCCTGTTTCCCCAGTGTACTCCCCATGTCACCCCCTCTCTCCCCTGTTTCCCCAGTGTACTCCCCATGTCACCCCCTCTCTCCCCTGTTTCCCCAGTGTACTCCCCATGTCACCCCCTCTCTCCCCTGTTTCCCCAGTGTACTCCCCATGTCACCCCCTCTCTCCCCTGTTTCTCCAGTGTACTCCCCATGTCACCCCCTCTCTCCCCTGTTTCCCCAGTGTACTCCCCATGTCACCCCCTCTCTCCCCTGTTTCCCCAGTGTACTCCCCATGTCACCCCCTCTCTCCCCTGTTTCCCCAGTGTACTCCCCATGTCACCCCCTCTCTCCCCTGTTTCCCCAGTGTACTCCCCATGTCACCCCCTCTCTCCCCTGTTTCCCCAGTGTACTCCCCATGTCACCCCCTCTCTCCCCTGTTTCCCCAGTGTACTCCCCATGTCACCCCCTCTCTCCCCTGTTTCTCCAGTGTACTCCCCATGTCACCCCCTCTCTCCCCTGTTTCCCCAGTGTACTCCCCATGTCACCCCCTCTCTCCCCTGTTTCCCCAGTGTACTCCCCATGTCACCCCCTCTCTCCCCTGTTTCCCCAGTGTACTCCCCATGTCACCCCCTCTCTCCCCTGTTTCCCCAGTGTACTCCCCATGTCACCCCCTCTCTCCCCTGTTTCCCCAGTGTACTCCCCATGTCACCCCCTCTCTCCCCTGTTTCCCCAGTGTACTCCCCATGTCACCCCCTCTCTCCCCTGTTTCTCCAGTGTACTCCCCATGTCACCCCCTCTCTCCCCTGTTTCCCCAGTGTACTCCCCATGTCACCCCCTCTCTCCCCTGTTTCCCCAGTGTACTCCCCATGTCACCCCCTCTCTCCCCTGTTTCCCCAGTGTACTCCCCATGTCACCCCCTCTCTCCCCTGTTTCCCCAGTGTACTCCCCATGTCACCCCCTCTCTCCCCTGTTTCCCCAGTGTACTCCCCATGTCACCCCCTCTCTCCCCTGTTTCCCCAGTGTACTCCCCATGTCACCCCCTCTCTCCCCTGTTTCTCCAGTGTACTCCCCATGTCACCCCCTCTCTCCCCTGTTTCCCCAGTGTACTCCCCATGTCACCCCCTCTCTCCCCTGTTTCCCCAGTGTACTCCCCATGTCACCCCCTCTCTCCCCTGTTTCCCCAGTGTACTCCCCATGTCACCCCCTCTCTCCCCTGTTTCCCCAGTGTACTCCCCATGTCACCCCCTCTCTCCCCTGTTTCCCCAGTGTACTCCCCATGTCACCCCCTCTCTCCCCTGTTTCCCCAGTGTACTCCCCATGTCACCCCCTCTCTCCCCTGTTTCTCCAGTGTACTCCCCATGTCACCCCCTCTCTCACCTATTTCCCATGTGAACTCCCCTGCCACTCCTCTCTCCCCTGTTTCCCCAGTGAACCCCCTGACACTCATCTCTTTTCCCTGTTTCCCCATGAACTCCCCCATTCACTCCTCCCTCCCCTGTTTTCTCTGTGAACTCTCCCCTCTCCCCTGTTTCCCCTGTGCACCCCCCTGTCACTCCCCTGTTTCCCCTGTGAACTCCCCTGCCACTCCTCCTACTGTAAATTGAAATGCCCCCCCCCCTGCCCACCTTATAGAGTTTAGGTGGGTGAAGGGCAGTGGCAAACGCAGGGTTTTGAAAGGGGGTTTCCAATGTGTGTAATACATGTGGGGTATATAAGGGGTCTGGACATGGCACACTACATAATGTACCATTTACATATGCCTTTTTACATTTTTTTCATTTTCTATGCTATACTCACAAATAAGAATCTGCTCCAGTGAGTCCATACAACACTACAGATGACAACTGATTCTTGACTCCGGCAATATGAGCTATATAGTGTGTCTTGACAGTTTGGTCTTTGTATTAAGTAACAAGAGTGGGTGTTTGATGGGAAAAATGGGAGGAACCCCTTCCCTTCTCTGCTTCATTAAGGGTAATGCTTTTATATGTTCTAATGTTCATCTATAGTACAAAACTCAGAGGAGACTATGATGAGTGTCAGACAAATACAATCTAAAGAAATACATTCTCTGATTGCAATGAAATTTGGGTCTTTAGTTTGAATGAATGAATTACTGTTTCTGAATGTTTTTACTGTGACACATGCTGGCAGCCTGATTAACCTGCGGGACTAAAGATCCATACCCCCCACCAGTCAAGTATTCAGTCCATGTTACGTCTACTCTGAAGCCGAAATAATTAGCAAGGTCATCTGAGGCGAGCTGCAGGGCTGCTCTAATGCCTTTTGTGTGAACCATATAGTTACAGAATTTGGGGTTTGATTCAGAGTTAGGAGCAAAACCAAAAAAAAGTAGCAAATTTGCACCTTGGCAAAGCCGTGTCGTAATGTGCCATGCTGTGCTGTGCTGTGCCGTGCTGTGTTCTGCCGTACTGTACAGTGCCGGGCTGTGCCGACATGTGCTGTGCTTTACCGTGCTGTTCTGTTCCGTGCTGTGCTGTGCCGTGCTGTACTGTGCCGTGCCAATCTGTGCTGTGCTGTGCCATGTCGTGCCTTGCTGTGCTGTGCCATGCCGTGCTGTGCCGTGCCGAGCTATGCTGTGCAGTGCTGTGCTGTGCCATGCTGTCGCGCCGTGCTGTACCGGGCTGTGCTGTGCCCGGCTATGCCATGCTGTGCTGTGCTGTGACATGCCGTGCTGTGCTGTGACATGCCGTGCTGTGCTGTGCCATGCTATGCTGGGCGGTGCCGTGCCATGCGGTGCTGTGCTGTGAGTGGAGGCAAATTTAAAATGGCCATAAAAAAATCAAATTGAGAAAATTGCGGCTTAATAACAAAGAACCTGATCCAGGCGTCCACATGAAGGTCCAGAAGTGTCCAGAACTCCATACGTGAGAGGGGAGTAAGATGGGGTCTACCTCCTTCCTGCAGTGAGCTGCACCTTAGGTTCTCTGCATAAATCTGTATCCCCTTGCGGAACTGCTCTCCATCCTCTGCATGCCGATCCCTGCCCCCTTGTGACTAGGCATACAGATCTGGAGTTACGCCCCCTCTGGACAGATCCATTGTGTAACATTTGGCACGCACACGCGCAGTGACAGAAAAACACCAGCTTGTGGTAGTTGGGTGTTGCATGGAAATCAGGGTCAGGCCCAAATTTGTTTAGCATTTATTCAGGAACTTTGGTGCTTTGTTTTACTCAGTTTGGATAAATACGGAAACACATCGTTCCGTTAACAGCTTAACTAACACACAGGGGAGGGATCAAAGGAATCATGGTCCAGATTCACAGTGACGTAGTTTTCGCCTTATGTACGTTGTTTTAAGCATTGAGTTACTATGCATGCGTGGTAGCTTATTTATGCTATCTATGTGCCATTTCTGTACGTAGATTGCGTAAGCGTGGTCTTTAGGCATGCGTAGTAGCTCAATTCTTAAAACAACGTACGTATAATGAAAACTACGTAACTGTGAATCTGGACCCATATTTGGAACAAAAAGGTGATTTGGGAGGCGGCATCATTGGCTCTCCCAGCATTAGGTTCATGAATTTCATGCCAAACTCGGGCTTTCTCCCAACTCACATTGGGGACCATCGGATGCCCCATTGTGTGCATCAGATTGGAAAACACACCAACTCCAGGCAGTAAGGTGCAACTGACCTCAGCCAGTTTTATTCAGTAGAGAAAACAAAACAAAAATACAAAATAAATCCCTTGCCTGTCCGGCACTACCCAAACATAAGTCACACCTGACTACTCCTATATAAAAAACGAATAGCAGTTTGCAATACCAGCAATCACAGTGGCTCTGGTTCTCTCACACGCACGGATTGTGCAGTCCTTCCCTGGACCGTGAGAGAGACTGCTTAAACTAGCAGGTCTTTTACCTGTAGCTGACAGGTGTCAGTCCTAATCAGTCTGGCAGCAGCCAGGCAGCCAAAGACCCGGATTGGGCCTAATGGATGGTGGACCCTCCCTCTCTTCCACCATCCACCCCAGGGACCCTTATTGGCTTTTACCAAAAGCTGGTGACCTTCTGGGAAGTGTTTCCCAACATGAGACCACACACAGACTTAACCCTGGGGCTTACAACACACAGGCCAGTAACCTGGGAGAAATATACCTCCCTTCAAACACAAACCCAGTGACCCTGTCACAAAATATTCTCGGCACGGATGTGGTAAATATTACAGAGCAAATTAAAGAAATAATATACAACCAAATGCCTGCATCGTAACAGAAGTTACATATCTGTCAGGATTGTCCATCATCACAACGATCCTGCGTTATGCAACTTTTAATAATATTAAACAGTCCTGTGATCCACAGCAATTGTCAAGAACCCTTTATTCTTGGACAATGTAATATCAGTTTTCTATGTTCTTTAAGTTTTGAAAAGAGAGGACAGAAGGTCACTGTGGATCTCAGGTAAGGGGAGCATCTATCAGTGTCTTCTAATGGCAATACTTTTTCTGAGAACAAGGAGGCCTCAGTTAATGTCACATTCATGTCATACCCATATAACATGATAGGTGAGCCAGATAGAAGCCAGAGAATTATTTGTATTTGGTGACTCATTAATTGAATAAAATAAAGTAGAGAGGGAGACAAATAGTTGTAGAAGCTGAAGGGAGACAATGGTGATCAGAGAGGTTAGAACAGACCTAGGCAATGTACAGCCCGTGGGCCACATACGGCCCTCTGGCAATCCCTGTCCGGTCCGCGTATTTATTCCAGTCACACGGCTCCCCTCCTTAATCTCACACACATGGTACTCGCGGCTCTCCGCCCACAGGCTCCCTGCACCACACACTGTGCTGTATTGCTAGGTCAAGACCCTGCGATGCAGCTTAACAGTTGAGCCCAGTGACTGCCTGCGAGTCACAAGCTACAGAGCCGCAGTGCATGGGCAGTCACTGCCGGCGGCCCCCGCCCCCTGGGTCCCTAGCAACCAGCGCCTGATGACGTGTATCCTGCGGGAGACGGCTTTCCCTGTCACTTCCTGCTTAAACTTCGGGGTGCTTTAGAGATCCCGTCAGACCGGCATCCAGGGTGAGTCCTCTTTGACCTTCACCACAATTCAGAAATTTACATAAATATTTACAGAATATTCTTAAACTTCTGATTACCAGTAGCATCTTATCAAAATATATCATTTGCTGCTTTTTATAATGGGAGAAAATTAATATTGAGCATAATTAAGTTCAATTATTATAGTTATCATTGGTTCAGCCCTCCAGCAAAGTTCAGATTTTTCATGTGGCCCCCTATAGAAATTAATTGCCCACCCCTGGGTTAGAAGATAAAGACATGGGGCTAAACTTAAGTAAGTGTTTGAAATGAGTTACTCCTGGGCTAAACCATGTTGATTGCAGGGGAGTCATATTTCATCTGTTGCAAATACTATTAGAGATGAGAGGTGATGTTTCCTATCCCAAGTCTAAATAACAGTGTAACAGTAAAGCTGGTCAGTATCTTTGTGCAGTTAGCTTTTCAAAGATATATCCCTGCATCCGAGGTAGGTACAAGGCAGGCAAGGGGGACACTCAGCGGTCAGATCACTAGCAGAGCACAGGGCTAAGACTAGGCACACAAGAGAGGCAAGTAACAGTACTGGATACCAGAGACTATCACCAGCACCCGAATGCAGAGAAAACAGAGCCTTTATACAGAGCAGGACCAATGGGAACAGTGCAGAGCTGGCGCCAACGGAAGCGATAGGAAATGCAGAGCTGCGCCCGACAGAGAGAGGGCTTGCGTGTCACCGTTACCATAGTGGAACGCAAGCCGGAAGCCTGCAGACGGCCGGAGAGTGGGAGCTTACAGGGAGAACAAGGAGGCTTCAGTTAATGTCAGATTCATGTCATACCCATATAACATGATAGGTGAGCCAGATAGGAGCCAGAGAATTATTTGTATTTGGTGACTCATTCATTGAATAAAATAAAGTAGAGAGGGAGACAAATAGTAGAAGCTGAAGGGAGACAATGGTGATCAGAGAGGCTGGAAGATAAAGACATGGGGCTAAACTTAAGTAAGTGCTTGAAATGAGTGATTGCAGGGGAGTCATATTTATCTGTTGCAAGCAGTATTAGAGTTGAGGGGTGATGTTTCCTATCCCAAGTCTAAATAACAGTGTGATAGTAAAGCAGGTCAGTATCTGTGTGCAGTAAGCAATTCAAAGATATATCCCTGCATGCAAAGAATACAATTAACTTGCCTCCCCCTGCAATCAACATGGTTTAACCCAGGAGTAACTAATTTCAAGCACTTACTTAAGTCTGGATCCAGCCCATGGAGACGATTTAGCCATCAGTGACGTGGACAGAGAGATTCCAGCAGAACATACTCTTCTCATTGCCATTACACAGCTCCCAGTGTATGACCACCTTCAGTTTCGGGTACTCTGGCTAGATAGGCAGCTGGGTGAGGTATGTTAAGGACTACCATTCTTCACAGGGCAGGAAATGCTACTTATATACCTATTATATATCCATTGGGTTCTGGAAGTGGAAACGGCACTTATTTTATTCCTGTGAATCAGAACATAGGTCCACAATGTCCACACATCTGTGTCATGGCTCAGCTAGATGCCCATGGTGGTGGTGCAGAAAGCAAAGGCATGACTACACACCCACTTGTGATTGCATCCCGGACCTTTGTCAGAAGGTGTTTAAAGGGTCATTTCACTTAAGCCTGTATGGGACAAAATGCATTCCCTCAGGTATCATGGATACTCGCTCATGTGTAAAATGCAAAAGCTGATCCTAAAACACATAAATTAGGGGAAAAGCAGAACTGGGGATCTGGTCCAAAGTTCCAACCTGCAAGGTCATCAAAATAGTAATATATGGAATTGCAATAATATTTTTAAACAGACTCCAAAATGCAAACAAAACATATGTTTTATTTGTATCTTGTGTCCCCATCCCCCCTCCAACACCCCCTTCCTCTCTCTCCCCTTTCTCTGGGAATTCATTGCTTTTGCCTCACAATTGATCCCAGGAACAGAGAAGATGGAACTCCGAATGGTAAGTCTAAATTTTGCTCCAACCCTTTTGCTAATCCTTACTTTAACCCTCCCCGTCCATTACCCTAACCCTTCACTAAAGCCTGACCCTAAGACTTCCCATCCCATAGCCTAACCCTTAGGCTTCCCCCTTCCCATAGCCTAACCCTAAGACTCTCTTCCCCGCAGCCTAAGCCTAAGATTCCCTTCCCTGCAGCATAACCCTTAGACTCCCCTTCCCATAGCCTAACCCTAAGACTCCATTTTCCCGTAGCCCAACCCTAAGACTCCC
Source organism: Limnodynastes dumerilii (assembly GCA_011038615.1). Classification (NCBI taxonomy): domain Eukaryota; kingdom Metazoa; phylum Chordata; class Amphibia; order Anura; family Limnodynastidae; genus Limnodynastes; species Limnodynastes dumerilii. The sequence continues at coordinate 219,998 of WWET01002512.1, forward strand.
TTCCCCGCAGTCTAACCCCAAGACTCCCTTCCCTGCAGCGTAACCGTTAGACTCCCCTTCTCATAGCATAACCCTAAGACTCCCTTTCCTGCAGGCTAACCCTGACCTTTTCCTTCTATTATTCTAACCCTAACCCTCCCTTTTCATTACCCTAACCCTCCCTTCACCTAAAAGTCAAGAGTGTTACTTACCTGTCCGATGGCTTCTGATGTGATGGGTCCAGTGGCTTCTGAAAAATTAATGGGTAAGTATTCCATACTTACCCATTCAAAAAAATGTGCAAATGGCTTCCTTTCGAAATAACCAAAATTAGTTTTCGTCTAACTCTGCTTCTAAAAGCAGCATTTCGAGGTGGCGACTCCCATCCCCCTGCTCATGTGACTACCATGCTAAGTGAGGGGGGGTGAACAGACTGGAGATGCAGGGTTATAGGGGGGAGAGTGGGAAGCTTAGGTAGAGGAAGCATAAGCTAAACCCCAGGCTTCCATTACTGTTTCTTAATTATCACACAAGATATGGAATGATGGTTTTATATCTACCTTGCACATATTTTGAAACTTATAGCCATCAGAAAAGAAACACATGTGTTAACAACATCTTATACATATCTCTACGTTTGACAGAAAGAGACTAAGCATGATATTGATTAAATCTTGTGTATTATGTGAACAGTACTATTCTAACATCAGTCATTTTTATGAGATTACCTTTTTTCATTTTTCTCTGTCATTTTTTTTTATATAACACCTACACATACAGTATATGTAATCACTAGTCATTATGTGTTTCTTATTGTTGGGAATGATATCTGTCTCATCTCTCCTAATCTTCTCAATTTGATATCCTTTGTGCTGAGAGATTGCAGATTATAAATGTTTGTCTGTTAGAAAAGGTCTCTCAACCTTACAGGAAACTATTTTTAATTTGTAATCTTTGAAACTAAATGTTCTCTGATGTAAAATGTACAAAGAACCTCCTATGGCACCAAGGTTATGCAAAAGTTTCTGCAGTAACAATAGTATTAAAACATCTAAACTGTTTGTAGAAGAATTAAACTGCATTTAGAGATCAACATTATTATAATTAAAAGGTGATGTTTCCCAGCTCAAATCTAATTAGCAGTTTAAAAGTGAAGCTGATCAGGTATCTGTGTGCAATAAGTAAAAGCAAAGCATTCTCCCTGCATGCATAGAATAAAATTATCTTGACTCCCCCTGAAATCAACATGGTTTTGCCCAGGTGTAACTTTAAGTTCTTATTTTCAGCCTCTGAATCAGGCCCTAAGACACCATACCATAGACTGAATTGACTATCATAACTACTCTTCAAAAAGCTAAAGAGATCTATATGGCATCTAACAGGAATTGGCATCTTTGTATCAGCAGGTGTTGTAAAACTTTAAGTCCCATAATAATCTTCCAGTTATAAGCTATGCCGATGCTGTTGTAGCTTGCTAGGACTTCAAGACATCTGGAAAGCCATATGTTGACTATCAGTTTTGGTCATTAAAGAGAGCGGTCACAATACTGACACTGTTACAGCTAACACCATAAAATTAACTATATCATTTGTCAATAGTAATTAAATTGAGAAGTATTATGTTGGCAGTGATATTATGTGATGTATGTTCGACACGTTAACCCTTCATAACAGTGGGCTAGATCCAGACCCCTGAAAATTGTCTGAAATTACGCATGGTAGAGGCGAGTCCCCGTCTCGCCACTATCCTCTATTGGTAGTAATTCTGGAAACTTACGTGTCCAAAAGGCTACCTTGACTTTTACGCATTGATCTGCGTCCATGCATCCTGTATGGTGGGGATACGGCATGCGTACCCGAAGGGTCTTCAACCCAACTTAGACTTGGAACCCAACATGTGACCTGTCCATAATACCAGATCAATACTACTTAGAGTATATTTCAGATTGTGGTCTCTGTTGCTTAGTGTACTCAGTCCATGTTGCTTGACATTGCTATACACCTAACCCATAATAATGTTATTAGAGAGAATAATAACAGAGAGAAGGAAAGTCCCCATCCAGGATCTCATATCCGTCCCCTGTGAAGTATGTTGTCCTTTGGTCTGCCCCTCTTCTGCTTTCTTCCTCCAATGCTGCCATGCCACTCACCATAGCTGTCTTTCCTAGTTCTCTTGATGGCCTCCGTCTTCCCTCTTCTGGAATAACCTCTCTTTACCTCACCGCCGCTCTGTCTCCTCTGCGCGCTGGTGCTTCTTCTTCCAACCACACAGTTGCTTGATTGGAGTCCCCACTGTCTCCTCTTGGCGCCATCCTCCTTGCCTCCACCTCTGTGTCAGATCTTCTCTCTTTGGCCACTTTCGGCCACTAACTGCCTCCTCCAACCCCAGCAGTGAATTAAAAATCCCCCTGAAAGCAGTGGTGTAGTGAGTCCTGATTGGCTCGTCGTGGTACAGCACAGCACATTGGAGTGCCTGAGAGTTCTGACACGGTGAACTGTGATTGACAAACCATGGCGGGAAAATCAAAAATGTCGGCTTGATTGGCTCACAACTGTGCCATGTGAAAGGCTAGCAGCAAATCACAATGGGCTCCACTACCACCACAACAGGTTGATTTTGATAGCCCTCATCCTGAGGGCAGGAACTCAGGTTGAGTCAATCTACAGTTAAATAAGATACCAATTGTTCAAAATTTCAAAGGAATCATTCAAGTTGTCAACATTCTAAGCACTGTAAGGAATATGGAGAGAGATCTTAATAAATAATGAAAATAACTGCTGTCCCTGTCAGGAGAAGCATCAATTTTAAATACTCCATTGCACAGACTCATTTTTCAGGGCACAATTCTGGAAGGAAAGGGTGCACATACTTTATAGTGAAGCTGCTTTGAATAATTTAACTCTGCATAAAAAGCTTAAAATACCAGTATACCATTCTAGAAGTATTAAGCTGTACAACAAACAAACACATATATTTTCATTATTTTTCACACAAATCCAATTATAGAAGAGAATTGGAAATCACTTAAAAGAAAATCAAATTAGTGGAATCACTAAGAAAAGAAGTGTTGGAAGAAAGCTTAAACATCCACAATGACCACCATAATTATAGTGAAGGATATTATGCGTGGTGATTGTTCTAGAGGGAAGATAAAAGAAAAGCAGTTAAAGAACTAATCGGTAATATTAACTGTAATATATTGCACTTTTGTGTGCAGAGTATTTGTCTGCAAAATGCAAATGAGTTCACAATATACTTAGGTCGTGACTCCATCTGCAAAATCTCCCATGTAAAATAATAGATGGAATAATGCATTATATATTGTCAAGATAATTTAGATAATAAAATGAAACATTTGCTTTAATAGATACGATGCTCCCAAAACCACACAGTTTGCTTTCTTCCAGCTGTTCTCACCAGCTGTTACTTTTCTTATTTTAGGGATTAAGGAATGGAGATGCAGAACATCTTTTGTTTAAGGAGAGAGTGTAAGCTCTTGAAATAAGTCATTAGGGTCATTTAGGAAGAAGGATCGGATCCTTAGCTCCATTCATCAGCCGTATTCCACACTCTAACTGTAGAATTGGGCTGATATTCTGGCAGTACGCAAGTGTGCGCCAGAGGTGACAGTATGTAAATTCAGGTGTGTGTAGCCTGCAGGTCCATCCGCCAATGTGGTAAACCCCCTAAACTCTGTGAGGGGCGGAGCATTTAAGTCTTAAGTGTGGGTGTGTTTTAGTGGTTGATCAGTTGTATGCACCACTGATCCGTACCGGTGACTTAGGGCCTGATCCAGAAGAACGTCCGCCGTCGCTTTCAGAGCGGGCGTGAGATTGCTATGGCAACGCCCGATGCTGGCTTTGGCGTCCGTAGCAGAGGCCTCCTGTCAATTTCGTCATGAGGCCTCAGCTAGCTGATTGATTGCTGCCAAAAAAAAAATTCCAGTCAGAAGTTTGTTGCCCCTCCACCTCCTGGTTGGAGTTTCCCCATCTTTCTGACTCCAATTATGGAGTCAGAGAGTTGGGAAAATGTTGGTCAGGAGGTGGAGATACAGGTCCAATAATTGGATGGTGGCAACACACTATGCAATATCAGAAGCTTCAGCCCAATATATTTTAAGCATGCCATGCGATCTAATAATCATAACAGAGCATTTCCAGTACAATTACTGGCTGATTAGAAAATTCTTCCTTCACCCTTGCAGAATAAAGCCAGGTCATAGCCCAGGTCTCATCAGCACACAATACTCTACCCAGTTCAGCCCTGTCTGGGGACTAGGACTAAATTGGACATTAAACATTTAAAAACGAAATCTTATTCACTATTTTTACTGAGGAGGTTAATTGGAAATGAATTTTTTTGAGTTAGTATTTACTTCTAATAATCCAACTCTGTGAGCTCCCAAAAATTAAGTTTCAAGGTTGTATTTATCAAACTCTTTAATATGTTGCTTTGTAACTGCATGTTCTTTGCTTTGAGAAATACTTGCTGTCATGGCTGACGATCAACTGGGTCATAGGGCCTGATCCAGAGGTACGCCGATGCGCTGTGCTTACTAAAGCACAGCGTATCGGCGTTCACTTACCTTGACACTCCCCCTGTGCGGGCGTATGGCCCCTTCCTTACGCCGGCTGAAGGCTACCCTAACTTCAGCCGGCGTAAGGAAGGGGCCATACGCCCGCACAGGGGGAGTGTCAAGGTAAGTGAACGCCGATACGCTGTGCTTTAGTAAGCACAGCGCATCGGCGTACCTCTGGATCAGGCCCTTAAGGCCCTAATACACACCTAAGAAGCAGAGGCTTCTTAGGTGCGTAATTGGCCGATTTTTGAAACTGGGCATGTGTACGCCATCTTCATAGTTGTTAGACGTGTAGATTAATTAAGTGCAGTCTTTAAAGAACGCATGTATAAGGAGGAGTGCCATGGTAAAGTGGGTAAAGTGGGTGGGGGGGATGTAGATTAGGCTGGGAGGGAGGACTGGGGATTGTCTGTGCGTTTTTTCCCTCCTTAAGAGGGACGCACGGTGACTTATGACTATGACACTCGTAATTGCCATTAGGCACCTAAAAACGGGGGGCAGGACTGGGGACAGGACCGGAGAAGTAGTGCAGATACATGTGTTACCACACCTATGGATCACACACCTAAGCGTCCAGTCCTTAAGGCTTAAGTCACCTAAATTCCGCACGAGAGAGAGAGAGAGGATTGTCAGGGGAGTTCACAGACATTTACCATACTCACAGAGGAAAGGATTCAGTCCAAAGACATTTCATTTAATGATTAATGGTATTCTATAGTAGAAGATGGATGAATTTTGAAGTGGACTTCACGCTTTTGCACTCTGGGCCTGATTTAAAGAAGAGGGGATGCAAGTGGATAGGAGATAGCTCACAAACTTTCATAAGTGCATGAGCACCAGACATAGGCATTCAGAGCAGTTTCCTGAGATCTCATTTTCTTTTCTGTGCATTAGGATCTGATTGCGGCCACTGTTGTGTTCTGTAACTGCGTATACATGTATGCAATCCTGTTCATGTTGTTACACCAACAGACATACATTTGACAGTGATACATTACTTACAACTGTAATGTCAACGATATCATTGCCAAAAGGACTTTAACCTCAAAAGATGTTATATTGGCATGGTTCGACATGGTACCCCAACATTGAAACAACGACTATAGGCAAGGAAAAAAATATATAGTAAAAAATAAATAGGAAATTCTTTATCTTTCCTATGCTCCAGCTCCTGGCTTTCTCTAGAATCTGTACCTAGTCCCCATTGTTCCCTTCCGTGTCAGCCGTTTCCAGTCTTCCCTAATTTGTCCCCTGCTGCTCCTTCCAGAATCCTGCGCTGCATGCATCATGCACCATTATCTGCACCATTGCTTACCTTGTGCCTGCTTCTGCTCCTGACTCTCTCCCTGGTCCATGCAGCTCTCTTCTCTGTCCTCTGCTGCAAGCCTTCCCTGATCTGTCCCTTGCTGCTCCCTACAGTGTCCTCCACTCCATACCTTCCTCATTTGTCCCCTGCTGCTCCCTCCTCTGCTTACTTTATCCCTACTTCTAATTCTCTCCTTGATCTGTCCACTTTTTTTTATCTCTTTCCATCTCCTGTCCTGTAAGCTCCTTTCCCATGAATTAATATAAAGAGTGTACAGCGCTCCAAATTAGAATCTCACAAATTAAAAATTACAGATTACTACAATATATCTCCAGCTGCTGCCTAGGGATGACTAGTCCCAAATAAAGAAAAATAGGAAAGAAAATGGAAGCGCTAGGAGAAAATATATATGTAGTATAAAATTTATTTAAACACCGAATAAAATAAACAGTAAAATATGCACATATATTGTTATTTGCAACAAAAACAACATATAAATAAGTAAATACAAAATTATGTCGCAAGGCAATCAGATTGTATACCAATTATATGACGTTTGATATGGATCACTGAAGAAGAACAGTCCAAAATTCTTGTATATAAGGAGAAAATTTTAGTACATCTCCCAAAAATAAATGTGGAAATAGAAAAAAACAGTCCAATCAATTGATATGGTGATACACAGCAAAAAACGGCACTGTAAATAAAAATACTAGTGATAACAATCCTGCTCGAGAAGTCCAATTATCAGACAGAAAGATGTGATTAGAGGCTGATGTGGGTCTCAATAAGGAATCGCTTATGTTATCTGGTATATGAGATCTCTCTTTGAAATGTTAATAGTGGATGGACTGTGCGTCCACAGACATAGAAATAATCCACAAGATGTGATAAGCAGTGCTGCGGAGCGACCCTATGTAGCAGGAGTCTTTTTATTACTGTGTGCACCAGATGGTGTGCTCTATAGTTTAGTTCACTTTCCCCGACTCTCCCCCGTGCGGGCGTATGGACCCTTCCTTACGCCGGCTGAAGGCTACCCTAACTCCACGATCGGGCGTAGCAGTAGCGACGCCGGGCAACATCTGCCCGGCACATGCGCAGATCGGCTTTTCAGCCGATCTTACGCTTACGCCCGCCATCCTAGCGACGGCGGGCGTAGGTCTGGATCAGGCCCACTGTAACATGGAAAGAAGTACCTGTCAGCATAACAATATTCTTTCTGATATCAGCTGGCATGCAAACAATCTTTACATACAGACTTTTAGATATTACCTAAAATGTGTATTTGGTGTGCTGGTTAAACAATATTTGTAAAACATCAGATTATCAAACTTGATTTGAATTCCCTACTTGCTGATGTGCAGGGTAGTGCAACAGATATCAAAGGACCAGATCCAGAGTTTGAAAATAAGAGCAAAGCAGGTGGAAGTTTACACCTGGGCAATGCCATGTTGAATTGCAGGGGAGGCAAATTTCATCTGCTGTAAACAGTATTACAGTTGAGAGCTGATGTTTTCAAGTCCAAGGGCTAGATCCAGACCTATGTGCGTGTTACGTATTGTATTGAAGCATAGCGTATTGTGGCGTAGCGTATTTACGCTATAGCAAGTACTATGCACTCCCCCAGGCACTCCCCTCGGACGGACGTGCTTTTGCCGGTTTACGCTTGCCAAACCCTACCTTAACTTTTCAAAGCGTAACCGCGCACGTACGTAGCGTCCTGACGGATGTAACTGCCTAACCCAGCACATACTGTACGATTTAAATGCCTCCAGTGCGTAGTTCGAGCATAGTTACGGCTAGCGTATTTTTGGCACTCTCCTTCGTATGTAGTTACTACATTATTACGGCCTCCCAGAGTTACATGTCGTCACATCTGCCGTGCGCATGCGCAGAACGTACAAACAGAGAAATTACACTAGCAGCTAGCGTGAAATCACTTGCGTACGTAGGTCTGGATCTGGCCCTAAGTCTATATAGCAGATTGAATGTAAAGCTGGTCAGTGTCTGTGTGCAATAAGTGAAGTGTTCTCTCTGCATGCAAAGAATGAAGAGAATGTGTCGCTGCCTTGTAATTTAGCAGGGTTTTGTCCAGGTGTAAATTTACTTTGGATCGGGTCCAAAATGACTAAGGCCCTGATTCAGAGATTGAAAATAAGAACTTAAAGTTACACCTGGGCTAAACCATGTTGATTTCAGGGGAGTCAAATTTCATTTGTTGCAACAGTATTATAGTGAAAAGGTGATGTTTCCCGGCTCAAGTCTAATTAGCAGTTTAAAGTGAAGCTGATCAGGTATCTGTGTGCAATAAGTAAAAGCAAAGCATTCTCCCTGCATGCATAGAATAAAATTAACTTGACTCCCCCTGAAATCAACATGGTTTTGCCCAGGTGTAACTTTAAGTTCTTATTTTCAGCCTCTGAATCAGGCCCTAAATCCGCTATATTTAATCATTCTAAATCATTGGTTAATTTTTTATGTTGAATTGTGTTCAGTGTATGGTGTATCTGATTTGAGTACCTCCATCGTGACAGATGCTCTTGGAAAAGACATTTGTTGTGACAGTTAAGATTCTAATGCCCTTCAGTAATAAATACTGTAATAAGCCTGTGAATGGAGGAGATGTTTCTTAGTATTTTATTACAGGTTCCCAAAATAGTTACATAACATTTGCTTCTTATATTGAACCCTTTTGCCTGTAATGATTACAGCTTTGAAATCCATAAAAATAGCTTCATGAATATCTCTATAATGTAATGAATTTTTCTATCTATAAAATTCAATCCTGCAGCTTATTGAAGTATATTGAGTGCACATGGGTATAGGGATAGTGAGGGAAACCAAATGTAAAAAGAGCAGAGGTGTATCTGCCCCCTGGCCAGGATGGCACCCGCCATAGGCGCAAGCCAAAGGAGGGGCGCTGCCCGGCGATGCCACCCATGGCTAAGAGATAGTGTCGCCTAGTGCAGCGCTGGTCTGGAGTCAGACTGCGGCTGGATGCTTTTAAAATGAAGGGTGGCTGGTTGCTAGGATACCCGCGGTCACAGGCTCCTCTGTGACCGCAGAATTTCATTTCCCTTGCAAGCCTCGGGCCACCGCAGGACTTCAATTCTAGCCGCAGTCCCGCTCGGAGGACACATGTAACATAAGAAAACCTTGTGGAGGGGGCTGGAGTCTGGAGGCAAATGATCAAATGATGGGAGTACTGGGGGGGCTTGAGGCACATGATGGGAGTACTGGGGGAGGCTGGAGCCACCGTGGGATCAGGGTTGCCCTAATATCATCGGCAGACAGACTAATCAGTGATCTTCCATCTGGCAATAATAGCAGAGTGCCCACTGCTCCATCCTGAACACAGATAGGCTTTAATTGGCCAACAGTGGCTGCCGGGATTATGCTCTTCTTTAGTGTGTCAGTGAAGAACAGTCCGAGCCTGCCAGTCACTCCAGCGTTAGCTCCAGAGGGGTAAGAAAGAGTTGGTGCTCAACGCTGCAGCCAACATGTGTCACTTAATCTTTGCTGGCTGCAGCACTGGGGACCATATCCGGCTCATCTGAGATGCACTAAAGGATTATTTTAAGGTAAATATTTAAATGTGTGTCTTAGATTTATATATTTTTAATAACTAAAGACCGGATCCACAGGTTCATCCATTAGACCACTTACACATACAGTGCCATATTCAGAAACTGTTTTTGAGGCGATTATCGTGTGTATTTTTATGTATGTTTCAACTGCACATGCAAAGTAACTTTATTAAGTTCACATAGACAATATGCGCGGAAGTGCCTCACGGACAGCGAATCGCACTTGGGTAAATACGCACGGATCTCCCATGTAAAAATTTGCACATGAAAATCCAAATAAAAATGGGCGGGGGGAGGCATTTTAATGAATGGGTGTGGGTGAGGTGTGGGCGCGGTTAGTTAGATACGCACGTACGGAACTACCCGACGCATGGAAATGCCGACGGAAAGATTAGGCAGGTCGAGGCACTCGTAAGTCACAGAAAACCCGTCCATGTGAGGGGAGTGACAGAGGTGTTGCCCTGCTGCGTCCGTGCGATTAATTGCATACTTTTCTCGGATGGATCTCTGAATACGGCCCACAAAGTGCGTAAGTGGCCTGTTTCGACTGAAAGGCCCATGCGCCCTCCAGATGTTACGTTCATCAGATTTTCTATTGTTAGGGGCTGTGCTTCCCCTCCTCCACCAAAGTGGGCGGGGGGAAGCATGTAAAATGCACAGTGTGAGTGATAACACCCAAGCCGCAAGTGAGACTTATGGCAGTGTAAGTCACACTAGTTACGAACAAGAGAGGGGAGTGATGAGGGGGAGTTCTTGCGCAGACAGACAGACCCCTGAACTTACGGAAATCTTGCTGGGCTGTGAATCCGGTCCTAATTTGCTAAGGATGGGGCAAATATAATTATATCTTGTCCCCTCCTTCAGTGGCGCACCCAGGGGTGGTTTCTGGTTGCCCAGAACCCACCTGGGTGCGCCCCATTGAAAAATGAAAAAAAAATATTGAAAAATTAGCAAAATAATGTGAAAAGTCAAAAAGGGGTGTGGCTTCGCGGATGCCGTGAAAGGGGCTTGGTTTAGCGGCCATGTGATCTGGACTGACATGGAGGAAGATGGTCCTGGTCTGTGCTGCATTAGGAAAGCAAGTGGGAATGGTGAATGGGTCACTACAAATACAACAGTGCTTATGCACTGACACAGGCTCTGTACATTGTGTAATGTGCTCGTGCTCTACTAATGCATTGTGTACTGCTATTACTATTGGATCTGTTCCTTCAATATAAAACTACTATTTTACTGTGTGAAAGAAATAACTTATAAATCACCTATAAAAAAAAATATCAGAACAGTTGAACAGCCAATAACCAAAGCAATTTTTATTATTTTCAAATCTACGTTATAAACGCCCTGCTTTCACAGAGAACATTAATGGATGTCTTACATGTCCTGCCAGTCAGATAGTACGACCATATTATCAGTATTGTCATTTTACATATGTTTTAT
>WWET01002512.1:232078-244952 GCA_011038615.1 Limnodynastes dumerilii
TGGTAAGGATGAATTCAGATCTACCCTGGTAAGGATCAAGAGAATTCAGATCTACCCTGGTAAGGATTCAGAGAATTCAGATCTACCCTGGTAAGGATCCGGAGAATTCAGATCTGCCCTGGTAAGGATCCAGAGAAATCAGATCTACCCTGGTAAGGGTCCAGAGAATTCAGATCTATCCTGGTAAGGATCCAGAGAATTCAGATATACCCTGGTAAGGATTCAGAGAATTCAGATCTACCCTGGTAAGGATTCTGAGAATTCAGATCTACCCTTGTGCGGATGGCTCTGAATCTGATGGCGGGGTGGGAAGCGGTTACGTTCTGTGGTCGGAAGGGAGGTTTGTATATTAAGTGCACAGTAAGGGCTGACTGTATAAATTACATACAATCCAGATTTCTGCACCTCCCTCAATTTACATGGGGACGGTGCAAAAGCATTAAAGTTAGGAGTAACCAGTGTAACTAACATACAAGCAAATGGAGGGATCTCACATCAGTCATGCTATAGTTAGAATGCAGCAGGGATCCAGCAACGGACCACCGATGAAGCTGAAGTTGGAATTCTACCCGCAACCACAGAGGAGGTCTGGATATTGTCCTTTGGTTTGATATTTTGCGTTGTAGTTGAAAGGTTGACACTATTTGTGTTGCATTTGCTGTATTCTTTATGTATGTGTCTTCTCTGTTTTTCTTAGATGACTGTGGAGGACCTACTGAATTGTGGGCAGCAAATGGTACCTTTACCTCCCCAAACTACCCTCAGAACTATCCCAATTTGGCTACATGTAAGTGACGGATAATCTCCCATTTTTACTTTCATACTGCCTGTACATTCTAAATATCACGTGCTGAATGAGCCCTGAGGGGTAGCAGGCATTAGTCATTTTGCAGGTGATTAGGTTTTTGGAAGAAATGATAAAATAAAGTCATTATGTTAACCACAACTGGATGTGACACTTTGAGGACCTTAACTAGATAAATAAATCTGTATTAATTTTATAAAATGATCAATCTTAATAGAATTCACTTTCCTGCTTCTCACTAGAGTCTAATAAATACTGCAAGATAAAATTTAATTGTGTCGCATTAATTATTACATATATCAAAAGAACATGTAGGTTTTAAGTGTCCACAGTATATGGGACATTTTTTACAATTATAATGTGAAAAATGAATGTTAAGGATACTGCTACTTATAATAATGTTAATGATACTTCTACTTATAATAATAATAATAATAATAATAATAATAGTACAATATTTCATGCAAGCATTTTTCATGACCACCCAGTACTACTGCTGATCCTCTATTCTGTCGACCTTTCTTTCTCACGGTTTACCATCTGTTGACCATTTGCTTTTATCCCTGCCTTTGCCTCAAGTTGGAATTTCCCAAAATCTATCCTCAGTATAATTTAGTTTTTTCCCCTATACTTCCATCCTTAGTGATCACAATAGCTCCATAAAATTTAGGTTTTCAGTTAGGTTTCCACTATCTGTCTGTTTGCATCCATGTCACCCAACATTTCCTAAACCAGATACCATTTCCTAAACCACATATTTGGCCAGATCCAGGCTTGCAATGCTGCCAAGCTTGGAACTTTATATCTGTGTAGGTAAGTGTTAGCCCCACTATCAAGGTAGAAATAAATGATTTTGTAGGAGTAATATATACAGTTGTGCTCAGTTAAACCTTTCTCAAAATCCGGGAAAATTGAATAGGGCTTTAGAAATTATTAAACACTTGTTTTCTTATCAATTAGCAGCTAATGGCTTCCTGCAGAGATCAGACAATGTAGCTGATGTCACCCATTAAATGTCCTACAGAAAGAGTTTATGACTCATTCAGTGAATTGAATAGAGTGTATGACTCATCCTGTTAATATGGCTCCATTGTCTGATCTCTGCAGGAAGCCAGCACCTGCTAAAAGGTTTAAACTTTCAAAGATTCACTAATGGGCAGCAAACTAGCTTTCCCACGATATCGCGAAATGAGCATCTTAGATGGAAAAGCTGCATCTGAGCCCAACCATACAACCATTCTTTACATTTAATGCTACCTTGCTGTTCATTGTGCTGCAACGGGGTCTAAAGTGTTATTTGTAACAATAAACTTTATTGGGCACACTCCTTTCCAATGTCCACTGCATCATATAACAACATGTCCCAATTAAAAAACCATAAAACAAAAGCTGTAGATAAGTGCAGAGATATGTGGCAACTGCACAGGGTAATAAGAAGTCACAACATTTGTAATTATTTCTACTTTAAACATGAGGGAAAACAGATACCAGGGAACAAATTTGATCAAATATACTGAGAACCAAATGGCATATGTAAAAAAGGGGTTATATTATTACAAAAAATACATAACAAATATATAGGGGGAAAGGATATTATAAAGTTCCAAATATAAGAGGGATTGAACATAAGTCTGAAAATATATATAAAGGAGCTGATGAGTTGAGGTGCTAATAGCCGTATGGTAACAAGGATAGAGGGAGGGATACAGGCAAAGAGATGAATTTAGGACAGGTTAATGAGGAGAGAATTGGGGGCATACAATTGCCAGGTAGAATGGTCCTATTTCAAACATGACACAGTCACCAGCTGAATGGCAGCTCACAATAGGCCAAAATGAGAAAATTACTATTGGGAATGGATATATATTTCCCCGTTCCCAATAGCGAGAGGCAGCGGTGGCGATTAGGGATGGAATGTGACTGCTGTGGCGGGTATGAGATTAGCTCTTAGGGGTAAAATTAGAGTTAGACTGCAGGTCATGGAGGGTTAAGGTTAGGCTGTGGGGCATGGAGGGTTAGATTAGACTGTGGGACATGGAAGGTTAAGGTTAGGCTTTGGGGCATGGAGGGATAGGGTTAGGCTGTGGGGCATGGAGGGTTAGGTTAGATTGCAGTGGCAAGGAAGGTTAGGGTTAGGCTGTGGGGCATGGAGGGTTAGGTTAGATTGCAGTGGCATGGCTGGTGTTAAGCTGTGGGGCATGGAGGGTTAGGGACAGGGTATACGTTACTTAGCTTTCGCCGTTCACAGTATTTGGAACTCGGCCGGCCACTGTGAACCACCATTCTTCATGGGATTGTCTCGCGATGACATCCCCATTGCTTTTCTACATTCAAAATGGACTTTTTCAGAAAGATACCCTTCTAGGCAGCAAACCAGTCCCGAATTGTATTGGGTTACTTGACTTTGTTTCACAGTGGGTAACTGTTATATAGTTATAATGAAAGTGTCCCTTTAAATTTGAACACCACCATAATCTCTTCACTTCTTCATAAGCCAAAAGAAAACTTAAATCAAAGTTGCATACTCTAGGGAAAAAGTTAAGAACACTGAAACGCCATGCAGAACCCAAACCATTTACTCAATGAAATATTGAAATATGTCTCTCAGTATAGCAGCCGTGTGCAGAATTGTATAATTACAAAACAGTCTTCTGGTAATACATTTTCCAGATCAGCATGAGAGGAGATACTTTGGAAAAGCTAATTAAATAGTATCCATGGCTCCCAAATTCTATCAAATGTCTTTATAATTCTGCCCTGGAAAGCCATTAAGCATTCCATCAATACAGTACGAATTAATATATTCTTGACTCTAATGAATATCATTGGTAAAATAACTTGTTGTGTTTAAGTTACTGCAATATAACATCCCACTGCTGTTAATAAAAGCATCCGGTAGTGTTTCTCTCTGTTTTATAGGAGGAAAGGCTTCTAGGGTTCTTTAAAAGATTAAAGCTTAGTTCTTAACATCAATTATCTTTTCAATAAAGCTGACAAGTCTTCAATGGCAAGATACTAAAGAACAATATGAAAAGCCAAGTAAAAGTGCCAGAGATTTTGACACTGATTAAACTACATATTTATGTAGTGCTTTTACATGGGTAGCAAAGGTTTTATAGCAGAATTTATGTGAAGACTTTTATTTTATCCTATTTATATATTACTGTTTAGCTTTTCAAACAAAAGGATGGATATAGACAATTTTTTTATGCAGTTAGAGAAATATGCAAGTGATAGGATTGAGCAGTAAGCACTTTGCTGCCCTCTACAGGTAGGGCTGGTGCTAGGTGTCTAGACACCCTAGGCAAAGCTTCAGTCTATTGCGTAGACCTTTCCCCAGCCGCTCTTAGCATTGCTTACTTGTATAGATCCCGTATAGTACAAGACTATAAAGGAGCCACAGTTCAGCTGATCCCACGTCAAGCGCTTACTTTATCTGCTCAACTGCTCAACTGTCATTTCCCTGACAGCTGATAGGCTGAGCAGTATATGTAAGGGCTTCTGCAGAGGAACAGCTGAGCCTCAACTCCGGAACAGACCAGACACTGCAGGGGATTACCTAAACAGGGGTGGCTTGTGTATTCTGAAGTGGCCACCAGCGTTGGAGTCCCTAAGCATTTTGGACCAGATTCACACTTACAATTTTGCTACTTTTTCCGTGCGTATATTTAGGTACAATTGAACTGTGCATGCGTAGTAACTTTTGTTACGCAAGCTACGTAGGATTTCGGCACTGAAGTCCTTAGCACACTGATTTGTAAATCAGACTTAGGCCCGTAATTCAGAGTACCGGACATGTAACATATACATCCGGTGTTTATCGATTTTTACTACTGCACGTGCATAGTCATTTTTTTCGTAATCTACATATATTTTTCTTACGTAGATTGCGTAAATGTGGTGTATATCACCGCATTTACGCAATCTACATAAGAAAAAGATACGTCGATTACGTTCAAAAATGAGTAAAAATCGCTAAACACCGAACGTATATGTTATATGTCTGTTACTCTGAATATGGGCCTTAGTGACATACATACGGAGGGGCGTGCTTGTCTTCCGTATGTGCGTAATTTAGTGAAAGTGGGTTGGGGAGGCATTTGGACTAATATGGGTGCGGTTTTTAATGTACGCATGTACGGCCCTTTATCATCCTCTCTCCTAACCAACAATTGTGACTCCATACACACTGAACAGATATCTGCCTATGCTGCATAGAAGTTCCAAAAATTCAGACAGATGAAGGTACATGTGTCCACGCTACCTGAATTTGTCTGACATTGTACCATCGATGATCATGATGTTTGGGATCGCTACAAATTTAAGATTTATATATTGTTCCAATAATTGCATAGGTGTGAACCCAGCTTAACAAGGATTTTGAAAAGGTGGTTTTCAATATGTAGTATATTAGGGATCTGAACATGGCACAATACATAAAGTACTGGTGATGAAATATTAGGTGTCTAGTTATGGCACATAGACTACTATAATATATTGGGTATATATTAGGCTTTGGGAATGGCATACTATATACAGTATATAGTATGCCATTACTAGGCCCCTAATATAACCTTTTTATATTATAGTAAGTTCAATACCCCAATACCCAGACCCATAATATATCCCAATATCCCATTATATAGCAGTATGTGCCATTCCCAGACCCCTATTTTATCCTATTGATATTATAGTATATGCAATACCCAGTGTTTACAGATCTGTGCTGTGGTATTCCTTCTGCTTTTTTGTGAATCACAAATCCCTAAAACCATAAAAACCATAATCACAAAGCCACGCCCCTTTACCAGCACCCAAGAAGCCACACCCCATTTTCATGGTTTTTTTCCACTTTTGGGGCTTTTTTCACTTTTTTAAAATATTCATTGTGGGAGGATTCTGGGCTACCAGAAACCCCTCCCCCTTAGGTGCATCGCTATTTGTATTAAAAATATTTCAAGACTATAACACAGCCTGGCAATCTCCTCCTCCTTATTCCTT
The DNA here is from genome assembly GCA_011038615.1 of Limnodynastes dumerilii. Taxonomy (NCBI): domain Eukaryota; kingdom Metazoa; phylum Chordata; class Amphibia; order Anura; family Limnodynastidae; genus Limnodynastes; species Limnodynastes dumerilii. The sequence continues at coordinate 237,885 of WWET01002512.1, forward strand.
ATATGCAATAAAGCCAGTCTGGATCTGAATAACTTTAGAGGTCCATTAATAAACATAGATAACTTTGAAAACAGACATTAAACATGAAAACAAAGATATTTATATGTAGGACCCTTGCCTTTTTTTCCCCTGGTAGTGAGAGAGACTCCTTCAGTCTGGCAGAACCTGTGATTCCTTAAGTCATGTTGGGAATGAAGGATAATGAGATTACTATTCACATACCACGATGATTGTGATTATTATTATGATTTCATTTTTGCATTGTGTGATATTATTCCCCCTAGGCATATGGTACCTGAATGCTGCTGTAGGACACAATATCCAGCTGCATTTCGAAGCTTTTGATCTTGAGAATATATATGATGTTGTGGAAATGAGAGACGGCAAAGGATCCGATTCATTGTTGCTGGGCAAGTATCCATTGAGAGCTGGGGTTTTGGATTCGGAAGCTTTGTAGTAGACGCTAGGTTCTTGTGAGTGATCTAAATTATTGCAAAATAACTGTCAGCTGTGAGATTTCACGCTGTCACTGATGAAGAACTGAGCGAAGCCTACAGACACTGAAGTGCAGAGTTTGTGGCTGAACTTCAACTCATAAAAAGCAGGTCACCAAGTTCAGTGCTCCTTTGATTTGCTCAATCCTTAGAAGAGCCATGTTGAAAAATTATCATTCAGAACATGTGAGGCTCATAGCTAACCTGACAGTCTAGTGGTGCATTGATTGGCAACACAGAACGACACAGCATCAGAGAAGGAGGAATGTACAAGTTTATTTGGCTTTTTGACCCAGCAAATCCCGATGGCGAATCAAGTTTAAAAGACTACCCCAAAGAGACTAATAAGAGATTCATTCATCATATATGCTTCCATCATAGCGCTGCATAGCTTTTTTTTTTATGTATCAGTCTAGTTCTAGGTTTTCTTTCTACATTACAGAAATATTTATCTGGGTATTATTTTATACATGGGATAATATAGGGCCATTTTCAGAGAACCGCATTTTCTCTGATTTCCGTGCGGATTTTTAAGCACGTTATAACTGCGCATGCGTAGTAACTTTTTATACGCAGTCAACGTAGACTATACGCGCGGACATGCCTAGCGGACGGACTTGTGAAACGGACGTGGGAAATTCCGCACGGAACTCCCACGGAAAAATGCACACGGAGGAATTTACATAGAAATGGGCGGGGGGGCGTTTAAACGAAGGGCAGTGGGCGCGATTACAAATATACACACGGACAGAGGACACATACACTCAGAAATGGCTGCGGAAAGTTAGGGCTAGTCTATGGAGGTGGATGTTTCAGTCGGCATGTAACATGCTCCGTCCGTACGTATATTTGCGTCTCGATCGCCGGACGGATCTCTAAATACGGCCCATAATGTATTCCTTCATCTAAGTGATCACGGTAATAGATATATTTGTACTAGTTAAATCTTTAATTTCTCATTTGTGTAAAGGAGTCAGATCAAATTAAAATAAGAATACCCCTTAAATACGTCATTTAAAAAAATGTTAAAATGAAAAAAAAAAATTAAGACCTGGGGTCGGATTCTCATCTTAAAATTTCAGCTGCCTTCCATTCGCTAGATACAGAAGTCAGCTGACTATTGGTACTCCGCATGTGCAATACCAATATTATCGCATCGGAACGCAGTCACTCAATGTTGCGTTCCATGTGGAGATTAGCTTCCGCAAGAGGGAAAGGGCCACCCACCAACCCGGTTGCAGTCCCTGCATAGAATGAGGGATTTCTGAAATAGGGGCATCCGAAAGTTTCTTTTCGGATGTCCCTATTTTAAATACCTCTCTATTTTAGATTTTTTTGTAGAATGGGTGAGTACGCCAATTCGCACACTCATCCATTCCTTTTTGGAAACACCGTCGCCGCTACCGCAGGACCCACACCACAGGAAAGGTGAGTAACCTCTCCAGGGTTAGGGTCAGACTGCAGGGAAGGGAGGGTTAGGGTCAGGCTGCAGGAAAGGTTAGGGTAATGGAAGGGGAGGGTTAGGGTTAGAATTAAGGGAAAGGTTGGGGTAGTTTTCAGGCTTACCTTTCAGAGCACCATGTTCGGTGCTCCGTGGATCGATTGCTATTCCTCATCAAGGCATAAGCAATCAAAATCCCAGCCAGTTCGAAACTGGCCTGGAGAAAACAAATCGAAATAGGGCTGTTCTTTCCGGGGATCCACACCCCCACCAACCATGTGTATGGGGTGCACATGGTGGGTGGTGATACGCATTTAAATGATATAGTAAGGACTGGGTTTAGCCCTTACATACAATCTTTATTCCGCAGAGATGGAGAAGCAGGCGTAAAAGTTAAGGTTGTCCCTGAGTCATCTGCACGTAATAAAGAAGGAGGGAGGGCCCTGCTCTTCTATGTGCCGTAATGACAACCAGAAATTCCGTACGTTAGCCTCTGTTGCAGAGACTGCGTACGGAATTTCAAAGTAAATCTGGATCAGACCCATTTAGTGTATATACCTTCACTTGTTCACATTTAAAATGATTGCAGAAAGCAGTTGATCAGAGCATTCTGTATCAGTCTATACTGTGAGAAAGGCTTAATGGGATAATACATTGTACTATACATTGTGTTTACATTCATTATTGTAAACGCTTATTTATATAGCGCCACAGTGCTTTACAGGGAACGTTAGCTATTCACATCAGTCCCTGCCCCTATTGGAGCTACTTACTAAGATCCATAACACATACACACACACACACACAGACACACTAGGGTTAATTTAGTCAGCAGTCAAATCATCTACCAGCATGTTTTTGGCATGTGGGATGAAACCAGAGCACCCAGAGGAAACCCATGCATACACGGGGAGAACATACAAACTCCACACAGACAAGGCCTAGACTGGGAATTGAACTCACTTAAATTTTATTATTTTTTTTTTTAAACATTTTTTAAATGCTTTTCCTTTTTGCCTACTTACCTGTGCTTTGGAAAGGATTGTTACCTTTATTGAGATAGGTCTCATTGCGCCCTGGCAGTCATTATAACAGCAAAATGAAAAAGAGAGAAAAACTAGTATGACATTTAATATAATAACATTACCTTACAGATAAAAATCTTTTTTTTTTTTATCCAGCTGTTTATACAGGAAGTGATCCAGTTCCAGATGTCTTCTCCACCACCAATTACATAACAGTATATTTTACTTCAGACTCATCTGCTACAGCAAGAGGATTTCTTGCTAACTTTACTAGTGGCTATCGCCTTGGGATGCCAGGTTAGTCTACCTTCCTTGTTTTTTTCCCTTTTCAAAATAAGAATTGTATTTATCTTGAATGTGGCGATGTTACAAAAACAATATATTGATGAGAATCTTAAAAAAAACAACAATAATATAAAGGCTGGATTCAGAGTTTGGGAGTAAGGGCAAAACAGGTGTAAGTGTACAGCTCGGCTAAACCATTTTTGGAAAGTAAGGGGTGCTAATTAATTTAAAATCTTTTGCATGCAAGAAAAATACATTACTTTTGCACATGGGACTCAAATACTGCATAGCTTTATGTTTATTCTATAAATTAGAGTTGAGCTAAGAAACTTCACCTCTCAATTCCAATTCTGCTTTCACAATTTAAATCTGCCTCCCCTTGCAATTCAACATGGTATTGCTCAGGTCTACACTTGCACCTAAAAAAAAGGTGTAAGTGTAGCTCTGAATCAGCCCCAAAGTAAGCAGCAATATTAGATAGTATCTGTCTCTTCCATAAATAAATTATTGCAGAAATGGATGTAAAATGTCTAGTCAAACATACTGTGATAATATTTGCCAGTTCTACGACCTTTAAACAATACACAAGGTCAGTTAGCCCTAATGCAGTGTATGTCAAAGAAGATATATCCAAAGGCAAATGTAAATAAAAAATACTTTATTATTGTCCAGAAAATATATTTGCCGGCAATACATCCAGCACACAGCTGCAAAATAGGTCATTGATTGTCAGCCCCCTGGACTTACATGAGCTGAGGATGATGCAAATATATAGACGTTAATAGTCCTGAGTTCCATCTGCGTCCAGCTCTGGATTGGGTGCGCTTGCCTTGGCCTCACTCTTACTGTGCATGAACTACATTGCCTCCACCTCTTCCATCCCTCGACATATCCTTCGGAACGTGATCCACTGCGGCTAGCTTTGCGCGCACGGCTGAGAGAGTTGTGCAGTACACAGAATTCAAAAATCACGCAATGAGGCGGCAAGTTAGCGGGTGTGCGCTCACCTCTGGATAATCCCCATGGCGTTTAAATTCCTTCTCATGTTCACATATGAAATGATTACCAAAAAAAATGGTTAATTAGAGCTATCTGTATCCATCTATATACTAAAAGACCAATCTTGCTACAATAGCAAGATTAGGCTGTATTAACACCCTATATAGCAGCCCTTAATTCTTTAATTAATCTTTTTCAAGGGTATTTCTTCAGATGAAGGGTTACACTGATATCTTCTCACATTAGGGAAATGCCTAAGGACACAAGGCTCATCCATATTACTCTTCACTAACCCTCCAGTGTCAATTAAAACCCTGAAATCTCTAGAAAAATAGTTAAGGTCATAGAAGGCTTCTATAGTATGTGGAGACAGAGGAAACTCTTATAATGTTAGTACAGCTGACTCCAGTATAATGTGTGTATTTGGTTGTTCTTGTTCTTTATGAGGTACAATGGCTGCTGCTATGATATAGTAGTGATGGTGCTGTACGCAGCAATGGTTTAAGCTGACTTTGGGCATGTAACACATTTATCTTGTTCATTCGGTATATTTTACAAAAGCTTTAAATTGACTAATAAGCTGAGGGTTTTTTGTCTGTATATACAATTTTCCGTGCATTACTAGCTTCTAGTTCTTTCTGTTTCTGGTGTTACGGTCATAGGGCCTCATTTACAAAACACGATTTGTTAAAAATGGCCATAAATCGCGTGATTTGACCCTCTAAACCCACATCGCGGTATTCACAAAGGCTCAAATCGTGGGATTTATGTGTTTAAAAAAATCGCCATGGCAAATATCGCTGGACAGAAATCGTCCAGATATTTGCTATTCAAAACATATTAAAAAAAAAATCGTTGTATTCACTGAAGGGGATTTGAAGAAATTGCCTTTAGTGAGACATGAAATCACAAAAAAAAAAATCGCAGCTAGAGAGGTGTGATGTTACTGTGATCTCCTGTCCCTGATTATCAAAAACACATGTCAATATACTTGACGTGTTTTTGTGTGTGAAAAAAGCAAGTGCTGCATGGCTGAAAGCCTTAGCCATGCTGTGCTGATAGAACCACAAGGCTCAACATTGCTTAGCCTTGTAGTAATATCAGCGTCAGCATGGTAAGGCTTCTAACCATGCTGCGCTGTGTGTAGTGTGTGTAAAAAAAATAATACAGGGTGCAACAAACATACATTAACTGTGCACAAAACATACATTAACACATTACAGTAAGTGTGCATGTAAAAAAATACATTTTCCCTGACTAATTATGTTCCCTAATGTGTGCACTTACCTCCGGTGGTCACCGTGTCCTATCCTAAGTGTGTGGATGCAGTGTGTGGTGTTATAAAAGAATAAAAGTTTTGGTCACTCACCGTTTGCTGGCATCTCTCTGGGGAAGCGGTGCGGGATGTGCTGAAACTTCTGCACGTGATTGGAGTCTGGGTTCCCGTTGATTGAAGTCACTGGTCCGGTTCTCTGGGCTCTTCTCCACTTGACACAACGTGGACACCTCCTATTCTTCTGCGATGCTGCTCCTAATGACCATTTGGTCGCTAGGGGGCAGTGATTTATAAAAGAGATGACGTCAGTTACAGTGGTGCTCTAGTGTTTCTAGACTTAAGACGTAAGATCGTTTTGCGTATGTGTACCTAAGTTACCCACTGCTAAGGGTAATGCAACCCCCCTGGCTCTCTCCTCTCATGCACATAACTTATCTGATTTACGTGTTCAGAACCTGCCTGAACTTCTCCTTGCGTATCTCTGGTCGTACTTATCGCCTAGTCATATGTAAGTGCCTAACCCAGCCCATACTATACAATTTAATTGCCTTCCTACACAAAACAATACGTATATTCAGCTTGCATAGGGATGTCACATCCTATTGCGTACAAATTACGTACAATCACAGTTACATTAAGTAACATCTGCCGCGCATATGCGCAGTGTGTGACCACAGCCAGACTTATGCATGCCGCATTCGTAAAATGACTATCATTATTAAGTTCGTTATTAAGTCTGAATCAGGCCCATTGGGCCGGATCCAGAACTGCAATTAAATTCCATATGTTCCACAACAGAGGCTAGAGTACGGTATGTGAGATCCAGAATTCAGTACACGCGAGGGGAATGCACACCCTCTGCACTCCCCATGAATATTCAAGCCTTTCACATGTAGAACCCTACCAGGGCCGCCCTCAGGGAAAACGGTCGGGACTATTGTCCCGGGGACAAAGCTGATGGGGCCCCACCATCATTAGTGGGCCAATGCGCAGGGAATAATTTCCATGCGCACCGGCCAGCTGTTAAACAGGTCTGCGGGGCCCGCCCATGTGATGTCACCAGTGACATCATATAGGAGGCAGGGCCTCGCAGATGTGACCGGTTACAACCGGCGTGCAGAGACAGTATTCCGCACAGAATTCTGTATTGCACAGATGAGCTCTGATGCAGAAGTCTGTGTACTGCACAGCTCTCTCGGAAGAAGCAAATTGCAAAACGCGCATAGGAGAGACTGCACGACGGATATCCTCAGTGTTCTTCATGCTGAGACCGGACCAGACTCCCAATACGGTCCTGTAGTCCAGGGAGGGCCAATTACAGCATGGAAATGCAAAGCCTGGCCATGAGGCTGGTAATTTCACCAGGGACAAACTTTCATTGGATAAGAATAAGTTGGTGTCTCTGTGGTTGCACCTGGGAGTTACAACGTCGTTCTGGATGAGTGTGGGTCCCCGCTTAGAATGTCTGATTTTCAAAAAATATGATTTCTCCCAGTCAGTTACAAACTGGCTGGGATTTCGATTGCTATGCCTCGATGAGGCATAGCA
>WWET01002513.1:6295-17793 GCA_011038615.1 Limnodynastes dumerilii
CTCTTAGCGGATCACCGTTCCTAAATCCTATGAAGATTGCGGAAATAAGGGAACTATGCATGCGCGGTTTATCCTCACTTAAAAAAAAATAAAAATACGCGCACAAATAGCAGCAGCTTCTAAACTGAATCTGGTTCATGTATTTTTTATTTTTTTTCCACATTAATAGTTTTTACTGAATCATAAAAAGGGGGAATATAAAATAGAACGGGGGAGGGGGTTATACAATAAAGGATATTTATATACATTCATTGCAGTTTGACCCGGTTTGTAATAAACTTGTTGATCTGATACCTTTCGTGTGTGTGTGTGTGTGTGTGTGTGTGTGTGTGTGTGTGTGTGTGTGTCGCCACATCTTTCCCATGTGATGTCCTGATCGTGGCTTTCTCTGCTCACCAGGAATCAATCACAAGGAGCTGTGTGACCTGGCTCAGCGTCACTTCGGTGGCCTCTCCTCAGAGTACGAGAAGGACGCCATACCTGTGCTGTCTCCCTGCAGGTTTACAGGAAGTGCGGTGAGCGACGTCGTCCTCTTGTCAATCTTTGGCTCTGGGCCCTGGAGGAGGCTGCCAGTTATTGTGGAAATGGCTTCATATTGTCCCCTTACTAATAAAGTTTGTCTTGACCCTGTCTTTTACAGCTGAGTGCCCGCAATGATGATTTGCCCTTGGCGCACATAGCAATCGCCGTGGAAGGGCCGGCGTGGAACAATAAAGATAACGTGGCATTGTCTTTAGCCAACACCATCATTAGCAACTATGACGCCACCTATGGAGGAGGCAAGGTGAGGTTGCTCGTTCATGTTGTTTGGCGCTATATTTTCACACAGTGATGGGCAGTTCATCAGCTGACAATTGTACACTCTCTAGGACATTGGGGATTGATACGTAAGAGAAGTTCTATAAATCACACAATGGAGAGAGACAGGGTGTATGGTAAGTGCCCAGTGCTGTGTATGATCAGTCACACAGCCAGTGTTACTACCAGGACTAAGGGGGTATTACTATGGAGAGAGACAGGGTGTATGGTAACAGTGCTCAGTGCTCTGTATGATCAGTCACACAGCAGTGTTACTACCAGGACTGAGGGGATATTACTATGGAGAGAAAACTTTCTTTAAAACAAAGGCAGGTTAATTGTTTTCAAGCTATAATGTCTGAAGGTCTATGACAAGTCTGACCAACCTATGGCTCTCCTGGTTATTGGAAACTACAAGTCAACATGCTTTGCCAGGTATTGGCTATGCTTGTGCAGTCAAAGCATGCTGGGGCTTGTAGTTGGGTTATGATTGGTGGATATGTTATCATCCCTCTTCATTTTGCTTCCAGAACCTGTCCAGCAATGTGGCCCGCACTGCCGCCGAGTACAACCTGTGCCAGAGCTTCCAGACATTCAACATCCGTTACTCTGACACCGGGCTCTTTGGGATGCACTTTGTGACCGACAAACACAGCATCGAGGACATGCTGCACGTTGCTCAGGCGGAGTGGTAAGCCGACGTCTCTGCAGAGGCTTGTTCTTAGGTCGTGAAACGTGATAGAGTGGAGGGCAGTGTAAAGGTTCACCTGTCCTTAATGTAGGCGGCACATTTACCAGAAAGGCTAATGGTGTTGCCAAGCAGCCAATCAGATAGCCTCTATCATAATTGGATAAATGGTAGCAAGAATGTGATTGGTTGTTATGAGCACTGTTCACACATTTAGTTCCATGAATCGGCCTGTAGAGCGGTGACATTGGAGCAGGAAGTGTCATCATTTCCCCTGGACTCTGCTCTAAACCTTTCCCAGCACCGCCGTGGTCATGGATGATTCTTGTGTGTCTGTAACCGGGTGTCCGTTCTGCACCTAACCCAAGATTCCATCTTCTTTGAATCCGGTTACGAGACTGCTGTCAGGTTTATAGAGCAGCCCGGATCCAGACTTCTGCAAAGCGGGCGTATATTTGACCGCTCACATGGGGGGAGCGCCCGCTTTTGCACGCTGTGAATGCTCGTGTTGCAATGCTGCGTTCTGATATGAAGACACTTGTGACTGGTGGCTGCAGCAGAGCTGACCACGTGGCGCTCACTCACTGATTTGGCGCCATTTTAATATTTATTTTAAGCAAAGGGTTATAGGCTGGTGCTCTGCGAACAATTGACTGGTCTCATGCCCTCACGCACGTGTGGGCACAGCGGGGATTTACGTCCTGAACCCTACCTTAGCTTGTCCGCACATAAGGGGAAACGTGCAGATAAGACAATCGTACATTGGGGTAAACCCAGCACTTACTGTAAAATTTACATAGGAAGCCCCGCCCACTGTGCCTGGCTGGCACAACATATCTCCCTGCAGCTTTTCATCAGGTTGTGCCCCTGCATCTATGAGTTGGTTGGGGCACCTTATGGCAGGCCTGGCTGATACCTGTCAAAGCATGCTGGGAGTTATAGTTTCAGAACACCTGGAGTGCCACGTTTTGGCCAGGCCTGCCCTAGGCACCGCCGCAGCCAAGTCACTGTGGTGCTGCAGATCCAAGGGCGCTCATTTTAGGGACCGTTTTTTTCCTTTTACGTGTTATTGTTTAGTTTTTTCCTCCCATTTGACGTATGTTTCGGCAATAACCTCCGGTCTGTTAAATTTCTAGGATGCGTCTTTGTACCAGCGCAACAGACAGCGAGCTGGTCCAGGCCAAGAAGACCCTGAAGAACGCTCTGGTGGCCCAGCTGGACGGTAGGTCCGGTTTCACTCGCGGGGGAGGATGTTGGGGCCTGTTTGGCTGGACTGACGCCGGTCGTGTTCTCCTTTCTTAGGGACAACCCCTGTGTGTGAGGATATTGGACGCCAGGTTCTGGCCTATGGTCAGCGCATCTCTTTGGAAGAATGGAATTCCAGAATTGATGTAAGCGGATGCTGAGCTATACATGTTACTTCCTGTAGTGGCCCTTCTCTGCTCCAAGCTAATATGTTACTTCCTCTAGTCTGTCTCTGTATGGTGTGTGACACTGGCCATGCACCATTTCAGTTGCTCTTCTCTGCACAGTTTCTGTATCTAGTTATACACCCAAGTTCCAAGGGCACAAATGATTGACTTATATTACATTCTGTATAGTGCACACAAACAAAATGAGCTTTATTATACTATAGCGTCTCCCTTCCTGTCTTTTCATAGGCTGTCAATGCGAAGACTCTGAGAGATGTTTGCTCCAAATACATCTATGATAAATGTCCTGCTGTGGTTGGTGTTGGTAAGTTTATTTCTTTAATATCTCCCCTGGTTTTATAACTGTTCCTGAGCTGCACCCTCTAGTGTTGGTTCGGTGTAACTATAATATGGCCAGTGGCATAACCAGGGTTGATGGAGCCCAGGTCAAATAAAAAATATTCACCCTCACCCCTTATTATACGGTTTAATAATAAAAATGTATTTATGGCGCTCCCCCTTGGGACATGGCTGTTCATAGGCGCCCTGAGCAATTGCTCTATAAAACTCTAGTTATGCCTCTAAATGTGGCACAAATAATGAGTCTTGGATGAATCTGGTTTAACTTTTCATTGATTATTTCCCAATAAATTAAGTTGTTAAACAAGTTAATAAAGGGAGAAAGGGAGCGTGATACATAGTCAGAGGGGGAAGATTATCAATGACTAGGGAGAAATGGGCAACAAAGGAACAGGTGCATTGTTAGAAACACACGTTAGGGACAATGGGGTAGATCCAAAACTACGTGTGCCGTACGTTTATTCGCGGAGCGTATTTTCGCACATGTAAGTTCGCTACACTCCCCACGGCACACCCCTTGCACGGACGTATTTTGTCAAGATACGCTTCCCAAACCCTACCTTAACTTTTCCAAACGTAACAGCATACGTCCGCTAACGGACGTACTGACTACACGAACGTACGCAGCTTAGCACGCTCATACTGTACACTTTAAATACCATCCCCCGCCTACTTCACGTAAAACGCACGTATTGTTGACGAACGTAAATTTGGCACGCCCACACGTAAGTATTTACGTGACACATACGTGAATCACCCATACGTCCTAAATTACGCTACGCGTGCGTATTTTCTATGGTGTGCATGCGCAGTGCGTTCAAATCTGCAAATTTACGTCTCCGCCACGCGGAAAATCGCAGAAATGCGTAGTTCTGGATTTGCCCCAATGAGTTCTTTAGTCTTGGGAGGGTTCAATCGTACAGTAAGGACTCGGTTAAGCACTTACATACTAGCCTTCATTACACACCAGCCTCAGTATCCAGGGGGCTATTGTGAAGCGGTTTCCTTACGTAAAAGGGGAGTGGTCTGTATAATCAAAGGGCGATCCATGATCGTAAGTCCACTGCGGAAGTTACGATCGTAGCGTCTGACTTCTAGATCCGTCCCTCGTAATTGATACATCTTATATCTCATCTGTGGTGCAGGGAACACATAACCAGACTAGGAATCTGAAGCCCTGTTACCCCAGTGGCTGGATTTTTGGACATCCCCCTCCACTAATCTCCTTCTGTTTCTCTGTCACTCAGGCCCTGTGGAGCAGCTTCCTGACTACAATCGTATCCGCAGCGCCATGTACTGGCTGCGCTTCTAAACGCCGTGCAGACGTTACCGGCTGAAGGTTTTCTAGAAGTTACCGTTCTTTCTCATCCTTTGTGAGCTCTGCTGAACAGACCAGCGGTTATAACGGAAAATACAGAATGAACTTTTCCCATTCGCAGCACATAGAAAATATAATCAAGACTGTGTTTATATTCAGTGTTCTGCAAGATGACATCAAAGAATAAAATGTAATTTAAGATGAGAAAATTGTCTGGATATCGTTTCTTTTTCTTATAATAATAATAATAATAATTAGTAGTTTTAGTGGACAGCATGGTGTCTCAGTGAGTAGCATTGTGTCTCACAGCGCTGAGGTCATGAGTTCGATTCACAGACACTTATCTGTGTGGAGTTTGTATGTTCTCCCTGTGGCTGTGTGGGTTTCCTCCGGGTGCTCTGGTTTCCTCCCACACTCCAAAAACATGTTGGTAGGTTAATTAGCTGCTGACTAAATTAACCCTAATCTGTGTGTCTTAGGGAACTTAGAATGTAGCTCCTATGGGACAGGGACTGATGTGAGTGTGACATATTCTCTGTAAAGCTCTATATAAACTTCTGTTAATAAATAAAATAAATGAGTTGTCTGGTGAAAGTTGTCAATACTGCTGCCATCTAGTGGTTGATTGAGAGCAGTGCTTTAGAACTGAAATTTGACCCTTCCTTTTGACAATCTTGTTCTTTTCAGAAACTTTAAATTATGTTGCTTAGCAAAATGAAGCCGTTTACATGTTCCTTTCCATTGTCAGGTAGGAGAGGTGATGCTACACCTCAAGGCTCTATATTTAGTGTCTACGAACAGCCCCGACATGTTAGAAAGTTATGTACTTAAAACTGTTGCAGGCTAATAACGTCATATGAAATAAATCTGAAATCTTCTGCTTTAAGAAGCTGAATTGTAACTTTACAGCCTCCATAAATCAGCTGGATGCTTGATTGAGATCTATGGAGAGGAAGAGTTTTGTTATAGCTTGTAACAATTCTTGTCTTCATTTCTCCATGTAAATATGCAGTTTATAAATGTAAAATTTATGTAGACGAGTTATGGTCATCTGATGCGAAAAAGCCTTTATATAGAGTGCAGGTCAGCAGTGTTGCCCCTGTTTTATGAAGTCTCGATTGGTCAGCTTTTTTTAATTAGCGAACACAGATACAGGGGTAAAAGTGGCTTTAGTACCTTTATTGGTGACATTACACATGATATCGATGGGATAGAAGCCTTTTTGTGGATAACACAAAGATGTGTCACAGTAGACCCCAAGAGGGGCACACAAAATGTAGACTGGAGGAATGGTCAAGAGTGTGACAACTGCAATATATTGTCAAATAATTCAAAATCATGCACTTAAGCTCAATATATCATTAATGGCACTTCATTAAAATTTACTGAGGAGGAAAGGGATCTAGGAGTCCTGTTTTATGTGCTATAAAGGTAGACAAGTAATGTAACAAAGCAATGAGAAAGGCAAGTCGGATGCTTGGTTGCATAAGGAGAGGAATCGGCAGAACGAGTAAAGTAGTGATGTCACTTTATAAGGTATTGGTGCGGCCTCACCTGGAATACTGGGGTCAGTGCTGGAGCCGTATCTCCAGAAGGACATAAATGCGTTAGAGACTGTGCAGAGAAGAGCAACTATAATGGTGCATGGCCTGTGTCACACACCATACAGAGAGACTAGATGAAGTAACATGTATAGCTTGGAGCAGAGAAGAGCAAGTAACGTGGTGCATGGCCTGTGTCACACAACATACAAAGGCAGACTAGAGGGAGTAACATGTATAGCTTGGAGCAGAGAAGAGCAACTAAAATGGTGCATGGCCTGTGTCACACAACATACAGAGAGAGACTAGAGGAAGGAACACGTATAGCTTGGAGCAGAGAAGAGCAACTAAAATGGTGCATGTCTTGTGTCACACAACATACAGAGAGAGACTAGAGGAAGTAACATGTATAGCTTGGAACAGAGAAGGGCCACTAAAATGGTGCATGGCCTGTGTCACACAACATACAGAGAATAGGGGTAAGGGGAGAGCGAGGCTTAGCGTCTGAATAAACTGTCAACACTAAGGTTTGATACAATACTATCCACCTTATTGCAATCAGGAAACAACCCTGTTGAGGTCCATACACACTATCCTAAAGTTATCAAGTGTATGAGTGATGACAAAATGACTGTAGATCTTGTACCACACCCATTAAATTCCTGGCTGTACACAACATATGAGGATAATAAAGGCATAAAGCAGTGTTCTACCTCCTGTGTATACCTGATCACCATGCCAAGCCTGGCACCGAACGGGTGTAACGTGCTATTATATTACACATCAGACAGAACTTAATTGTTCATGCAAGAACACACAGGAACAACGCCTTCTATAACTGCACCAGGCAAACTCCTGGCCGAGCACCAAGACGTCTTCATTGAGACATATTATCTAATTGTAGCGGGTGCTGAGATGTTCCCAAGGCTACAGACGCAGATGCTTCGGCTATAAGCCTTGTAGGGCAGGGTGGAATTCCATCATGTCTAGTGCTCCACAGATTGTAGGTGGGGAAGACGTGGAACCTATCCAGGAATCCCGATCGTCTCTGGAAGGACGGGGCAAGCCGTGTCCTGCCAGCTGCCAAAAACCCCTTCACTGAGTAACAGAGGCTGGCGAGCGAGCCACAAATTATCGTCACCAGTGATTGGTCCCCGGCGTACAGATCATTGACTGAACCTGGGTTTATTGCACAAAACCCCAAAGGCCTAAACAGCGACCTTGACTTTATATTCTGAGGCCCAAAAATATAAAAAACAACAACAATAAAATTGGATGTTAGTGGAAAAACAGCCCCAACCAGCTATGATTATACACCCACCATAATAGAGACATTGCATGAATCCAGACTTTGCAAACAAGAGGAAAAAAGGTGGAAAGTTACACCTGGGCAAAACCATGCTGAATAGCAGGGGAGGCAAATTAGTCTTATTCTGTGCACGCAGGGAGAATACTTTTCTTTTGCTTATTGCACACAAATGCTGACCAGATTTACTATTACACTGTTATTTATCACCTCTCATCTCTAATACTATTATATTATTATTATATTGTTACACAGATACTGACCAGCGTTACTATTACACTATTATTTACCACCTCTCATCTCTAATACTATTATATTATTACACAGACACTGACCAGCGTCACTATTACACTGTTATTTGCCACCTCATCTCTAATACTGTTATATTATTATACAGATTCTGACCAGCATTACCATTACACTGTTATTTATCACCTCATCTCTAATACTATTATATTATTACACAGATACTGACCAGTGTTACTATTACACTGTTATTTAGACTTGTACTAGGAGACATCCCCTCTTATCTCTTATACTGTTTGCTACAGATGAAATGTATATATATCCTGCCAGCAGCTTAGAGCTTGAGATGACCTCTGCTGGCAGAGTGGGAGATGCAGGCCACTATGCCACTAAGCTGTTATCTGTCTGCAAGTTATTTATAAACTGACTCATAGACTGGGAGCTTAGCGCTGTGCATGGCTGCAGGGAGGTCATATCAGTCATACCCCCCGCTGCTCCCATTGTAAGTACCCCTGTATCCAGAGCCAAACTTACAATCACATAGCTCTTGACCGGCCATTATCATTATGTGCATGGGGTTTGCATCGTTTATTTTGCCCTTGAGTCTGGATCGGTAGTCTGGATCTCATCACACATTCTGCCGTCTGTTCAGTGGGTTTGCTGCAGGTTACGTCACAATTATAATTCTCATTGGGTCAGTAGGAGGAGAGGGGAAAGTGTCAGACTGAACAAAGGTGGCATGACGGGGGAGGGGATGGATGTTTCTTTATTAAGCGACATATGCCATATTAATGATTATTAAATCATAATCTTGTCAGAGCTCTTGTGAAAGCATCAATTCACTGTGTTATATTGGACAGCGGTTGAGCACTTTTGTTAAAATAATGGCAAATACATATATTTAATACTTTTATTACATTTTTTTTATTTTATGTAACAGATTTTGCATGCATTAGTTTAGCCGACACCTCTGCCAGTTCTTGGTTAACTCCTAATTCATTGTCCAACCACTGTATACTGTGCAATGCTCCTTCAATAAGTGAAAGTGTTACTATGGTGAAGGAATGTCCTTTTATGTAAAATGTCACAAATACCACCTGATTTACTAACCCTAAATGTAAAGTCTAAAATCTATGGTTCATCAAGGTAAAAAAAAATGATGAAGATGCAGGGCCGTATTTAGACTTCTGTACTGCGATCGGATAGCAAATATACGCACGGACGAAGCAAGTTACACCCACCAAAACCCCAGTCACCCCCCTTGCTCATCCGTGACCACGGAGACTTCCACCTCCATAGACCAGCTGTAACTTTCCGTGGCTTTATCCGAGCGTGTGTCTTCCGTCTGTGCGTATCTTTGTAATCGCGGCCACTTCCCTTCATTTATATGCCCCCCCACTCATTTCTATGTAAATTCCTCCATGCGTATTTTTCCGCTTGAGTTCCGTGCGTATTTACCTACGTGCGATTTACAAGTCCGTTCGCATGGCACTTCCGCACGTATAGTCTGCGTGAACTGCGTACAAAAAGTTACTACGCAGGCGCAGTTTAAACATACCTAAAAGTAGGCACAAAAATCTGCTAAAAAACGAATCTCTGAATACGGCCCGCAGTCATTTGAGCTGCTGTGACATCACGTCCTGCAAGACAATGCTATGGGCTAGATCAGGCAGCCAATCGCAGCATAACACCATTCCAAATTGCTACAGTAATCTTTTTTTTTCAGTTGGAACATAAGATCATTCCAAGGGATAAATTAACCAAACAGCCAATCATATCAGTGTCAGACCAAGCTCTGTCCAATCAGAGCGTTAGAATATGCAGAACACAAGCAACAAATGAGTGTATTTTGGCCCAGAAACGTTCCGTAGAATCTTCCATGTTGCGGTTCGTAACTTGCGTAACGAGTAATGGATTCTCTGAGAGCAGGACCTCCTGGTGCCTTGCTGGGCTGTTTCAGGATCATCCTGCTAGGGCTTACTTGGGAAACATCTTGGGAAGACTTGCGAGTCCTCTGGCTATGACAAATCAGACAATGAATGGGGTAAAAGCAAAGGTCAAAGTGGCTGCAAAAAGTTAAACTGGATGCAGTGGCTTTATATGAGGTCTTCCTTTAACACCTTCACAGTAAATCACCCTGTAAGTAAGTGCATTCGTCCCTCTCCCTCTGCTGATACGTTCCCAGATCTCCTCTGAGCTATTCTCCATATTTTCCAGGTTTTCAGGAAAAATATATATAAGAGGAATTTGTTTCCACTTTTGCTGAGTGATTCCTACCCCAGCCTCATTCATGGGCACAGAATACTGAATGGACACTGGTTCTGGGGAGAAGAAAGCCTCTTATTCCTGTGTATCCGCTAAGCTTTGTTTCTGAATCAGAGGAAAATATGACTTATCCCTAAAGAATATTGTCCCCGGCTTCTACATCTACCATTGCCTGATAGAAGCTGTCAGAGGCAGTGACTGCTTAAAACAGTGCTCGGCGATCTGAGACCCTCTCCTCTCCGGGCTCCGTATTAGCTGTACCCCATGTAGTTACATCCCTGCATAAGGGCCAGTCCCAGTAAACTCCCCCCCTCCCTGGAGAGGGAACACTTGTAAACTGACTAAGAGGGAACACCCACTAGTGATCTAAGCTCCGCCCCTCTGTTGGAATGCCCTTCCTCTTAGTTCATTTTTCATGCATTCTGATTGGTTGCCAATTATTTGTACACATGTACATTAGGAGAAAGCAGCAGCAGCAGGGAATATGAGAATACAGACGTCTGATGTTTATTTCTGGGGATTCCCTCGGGGTGGATTCTGTGCTGCAGTTTTCTAGCCTTTTTCTCACTCCGACACTACTTATAAATGTTCAGAAATGTTTCTGAACCGTATCCAAAGATCAGGGATTTGATAACAGATTCCCGCTGTAACCGCACAGGAACGTACTCCCATTGCTCACACAGATTCCTGATAGCAGGACGCCACCTTAACGCTCACGATCTGACGCCATTTTGAATCTGGGCCTAAGAATCTCCGCCAGTATTCTATAAGGTGAAATTTGTGTGCACAACATATCCCTTCATCAGCAGAGTCAAATGTCGGATGTATGGATCGAGGGAATTGCGTTCTGATAGGATAGCACGGATAGGCCGCACGCGCAAGGTGAAAAATTTGGAAATGGCCGGTTTTCTTGATTCTGTCCTCTTTTATTCATAAAAAATAACTAAAAATCACAAAATGATCCTTTGACTTGTGCCAGAACCTGATTTACAATGATTGTTCTTTTAGTTAAGTTGTAATGGGGCTCTTAGCACGGGGAAGGGGATGCTATGGCAGCACGAAGAACTGCCCTGGGGGTCAAGGGGGGCTATTTGCCTCCAGAGCTTGGGGTTGTACACTCCATGTAGTGAGCAGCAGCTGGCTACATGCATAGGGCTGCCGGCTGAGAGGCAGGCACAGAAAGATGCTCCTCGGCTGCGCTGACTGTGGATTACACCCAGCAGCATTCTCTACCAGCCTCACAGCCAACAGCCAGACAGTGAATGTCTGTCAGCATGCTGACTGTGTGTGGCTGCAGCTATCCACCAATCACTGTGTGAACAGCCATTCATAAACTGAACACATCGGCTTGAATTGTTCCCTTACACACAGGTTACATAGATTTACAAACAATTATTGATTTAAAATTATGCTCAGTCTGCATTCATTCATTGATCATAAAAGAAGCTGATATGACCATTCTTTTCCATTATTACTTTTACAGAGTGGAAATTCAGTGCACAGCTTTTAAATGGCTGTGTGAGCGGAGGACCAAACAGAAGTCACAACATCCATGACATCACTG
>WWET01002513.1:21576-35785 GCA_011038615.1 Limnodynastes dumerilii
CCGTACGAAAATTCGCAGAAAATACGCTGAGCGTACGGGCTTAGCACGCCCATACTGTACAATTTAAATGGCTATCCCCGCCTCCCTGTAGTAAAACGGGCGCCCAGCCGACCATCGTAAAAAAAATACGCCCCGCGAGCGAAAAATACGCTCACAATACGCCCGCTATTCGCTCATGACGCTCGGGCGACCGGAAGCTGTCATACTGGGCATGCGCGTTGCGAATTTTTTGCCGAATTTTCGCATACGCTCGTCGTACGCTCGCTTGCGATCGTTGCTCTGGATCAGGCCCAAAGTAACTAAACTGTGGTTGCCATGGTAACTAAATGACCAAAGAATTGTGTTTTTTTTTTTCATCTTCAGAGCAGACATCGCAGGTAATCAGGTTCCAACTGCTCCAATGGCGACAATAGTATTTTCCCATAACCGTAACCTTTCACTTCTATCAGCCTAACCTTAACCCTCTATGTCCCACAGTCTAAGACCAACCCTCCCCTTCTATCAGCCTAACCTTAAACCTGTATGTCCCACAGTCTAAGTCCAACCCTCCCCTTCTATCAGCCTAACCTTAACCTTCTATGTCCCACAGTCTAAGTCCAACCCTCCCCTTCTATCCGCCTAATCTTAACC
Source organism: Limnodynastes dumerilii (assembly GCA_011038615.1). Classification (NCBI taxonomy): domain Eukaryota; kingdom Metazoa; phylum Chordata; class Amphibia; order Anura; family Limnodynastidae; genus Limnodynastes; species Limnodynastes dumerilii. The sequence continues at coordinate 22,207 of WWET01002513.1, forward strand.
CTTTATATCCCACAGTCTAAGTCCAACCCTGCCCTTCTATCAACCTAACCTTAACCCTCTATATCCCACAGTCTAAGTCCAACCCTCCCCTTCTATCAGCCTAACCTTAACCCTATATGTCCCACAGTCTAAGTCCAACCCTCCCCTTCTATCAGCCTAACCTTAAACCCTCTATATCACACAGTCTAAGTCCAACCCTCCCCTTTTATCAGCTAACCGCAGCCCATTGGGTAGAGTTAAGCACCACAGACTGTTCGCAGTCCGTCATGGAGAGCTCGATTCGCTATTGGGAACAGTTATCCTGTTGAAATAGAGCCATTTGCCAAGGTACCCAATCCCAATAGGATTCTTCCTTATGCGACTGATTTTGGCTCTGATAAAGCTGCGATTAAGCTGTCGACTTCATCACTGGTCGAACATCAGCTCATCGGAGCTGCCACAACCGCCCGTCCATAGTCTTCTAAATGAGGTCTGTAATAGCAGTCTGGGGATACAAAGCAGGCTGCCGCCTCAATGGGAAACAGCTGTGTTTAGTTTCAACGACTTCCCCTGATTTCTCCTGCAGCAAATAAGAAAATCTAGGAAAATCCTACAAATGCGATGATAGAGCGTAACGGAGTCTTCCTTTCTCTGGAGCTGAGGTGCGGGTGGCAGATTGCACAGACGTTTGCACACACTGAGCTTTTCCCTGCTGCTGAGGCCGGAGATTTACAGTAACTTGGGGTAACGCGACTCTGGGGATTCAGTAACTGGTTTATAGGCTGCTGTGCTCAGTTCCTGTGCAGTGGAAAAGCCTCTGGACATTGAACGGCCTCATCAGATATCAGCAGACAGAAAGTAAATCACGTCTGTAACCGCATTGGGTCTGCCCACAGGATCATTAACATGGTAAATAATATATCTCTGTATTGTCTGTTGGTTTTCAGTGAAAGAGGATCTGAATCTATATATGTTATACTATCCCCAGGGTCTTATCTTTCCCCAAATAACACATTGCCTTGGCTTTTCCATAAAACACGGGGGAGAAGATTGAGAGGTGCGTGGAAATCCGCACACGTCGAGCTTCACATATAGCTGAAGGTAAAACATGGACGGACTGCGTGCATTCCAAAGAGACGCTCAATGATAGCATGAGATGGGACATCCCACACCGATGGCTGTCATTGCAAAGTAGAGACAGCCGAAAGTTTAGATTTTTTTTTATGAATGGGTGAGTATGCGATCGTCATACTCACACATTCCTTTATGGAAGCGTCACTCGGCGGACCACTGGAAAGGGTAGTAACCTCTCTACGGGGACTTTTAGGCTTAGAGTCTGGGAAAGGGAGTGTTAGGGCCTTGGAAGGGGGACTTAGGGTCAGGCTTCAGGGAGGGGAGTGTAGGGTTAGGCTGTGAGGAAGGGAGGGCTAGGGTTAGGCAGCGGGGAAGGGAGGGCTAGGGTTAGGCTGTGGAAGGTTAGGGTTAGGCTGTGGGGGAGGGAGGGTTAAGGTCAGGCTGCAAGGAAGGGAGGGTAAGGCTGCAGGGAAGGGAGGGTTAGGCTGCAGGGAAGGGAGGGTTAGGCTGTGGGGAAGGGAGGGCTAGGGGAGGGAGGATTAGGGTCAGGCTGCGAGGAAGATAGGGTTAGGGTCAGGCTGCAGGGAAGGGAGGGTTAGGCTGCGGGGAAGGGAGGGCTAGGGTAAGGATTAGGCAGAGAGCTGGGGATAGAATCATTACTTACTTTTCGGATTACCATTCTCGATGCTCCAGGGAAGATGGTGAGGGCAGGGTCTGGAGGCGCTAAGCCCAGCGCAGGAGGATCTTGTTTCCCCCTAAATGCCAGGATGAAGAGAGAGAAAAATATGAAGAGTACAACTGATTTCCTCACATTTCTGTTCTCTCTCCTTTAATCCCATCAATAGACAAAGGAGGAGAATAATGTGACTGACATCTCCTATAGAAGTGTGGTCAGGGACCATCCTGCGGACAGAAGAACATGGAGACCTTTTATTGTTACGGAGATGCTAAACCCGAAGGAACTTGAATGGTGCTGTGCAGATGTGCAACGCTCTGCGTGTCAGGTCCTGCCTGCAGAACGCTTCCTCTAAACCCTGTGTTTGTCTTCAGTCTCAAGTTACTTTATCTTATTGCCTGCAACTTATTAGAGGTTAAGCTTTATTAACCCTTACACCATAAACATCAGCCTGCAATGTTGTGTTGCTGGCTTACAATGGTGTCCATGCCAGTTATAATGCCAAGGCGAGCATAGACAACTGGTGGCTGCTGGGAAACTACAAATCCCAGCATGCTCTGACAACTATAAGCTATGACTGTGCTGATGGAGATTGGTTGCACTTGTAGTTTCACAGCACAGGAGGTGACACAGATTGCTTAGGTCTGTTCTAAGGGCATGGAGCCTAACCGAGACTTAATAACGACAGCCAATTTCTGCTCGCGGCATGCGTAAATCTAGCTGTGGGAGCGCAGTGCGCATGTGCTAGGCAGATGTAACACATCGGAACTCTGATGGGGTGTGACTTCCCTAAGCAAGCCCAATATATGCATTGTGGGCGGAGGGAGGTATGTAAATGGTACAGTATGGGCGGGGTTAGGCACTTACGTGTGACAACGCATTATGTACGACTAGAGACACGCAAGGAACAGTTAAGGCAGGTTCTGGATCAGCTGTTACGTGCGTGGGAGGGGAGCGCGTTATACTCAGTAGTGCGTAACTCGGGCAGACTAAAAGCGTACTTACGACCTTAAGTCTGGATCAGGCCCATGCAGAGTTAGCGTCAATGTTGTTATGGCGCAGGAGGTGATATAAAATGGCGAAGAGGCGTATTACCATAACAGACACTCATAAGGGCCGGATACAGGCCGCCATATGTGTTCCATACGCACGGAGGTCTTAGTGTGCACGTAAGAGGGAAGTGAACTCCCCTGTCTCTCCCCTCTCACTTACACTGCAAGAGAGTAACCTTAAGTCTCCCATGCAGATCAGCGAAGTCTGTAAGCCAGACCATAATGTAAAATTTATATGGACCCCCTGCGCCTCCCACCTGGATAGTCTGCCCTGTCGTCTGGATCTACTAGTGTACGGAATTACATTGCTAATGAGTCAGTGGGCAAAGGGTAGACAATTCAGGCTTGACTGGACTGGACAAGGTAGGCTAGACTGGACTGGATAAGGCAGGCTTGGCTGGACTGGACCAGGAATGGACATGAGCTGGATCAGGACTTGACTTGACCAGGATTGGAGCAGGAATAACAATCTTCAGACAGCAGAGGTCAGAAGCTGGGATAGTAGTCTGCACAATGTTCACTGCTGACTTTGATAATCAGGTTGATTGCTGCAAGCTGAGTAGCAGGTTGTTGGCTGCAAGCTGAAGACTGCAGACAGAGATCTCCCAAGGAGTAAACAGGAACCAGACACCTTGAATGACCAAGTTGTTCTGGCACTGTGGATATGGGTTTATATAGGACGCCCTGGCTCTGGATTGGATAGTCAGATCATTTGCTGCTCCTGGCTTGCTCCCGGTTGTCTGCTGCATAACATGTGCACAGATCCAAGATGGCGGCGCCCATACACTGGAGGACAGCAGTGTTTGGCGCCAGCAACATACAGGGAAACATGGTGGTCATCAGACATGAAGCTGCCACTACTGAGAGTGGTACTTCCATGGAGGCAGAGAGAGGGCAGCAGGCACTGGAGAGAGACGCTAACATGTAAGTCCTGTGTTTTGTGACATGTGATGTATTGATGCTCATTGTGTTTTATCTTCATTTCTTCCACATATTATAACAGATATTAATCAGCTATTATTATTTTTTTACTGTATATTGATACTGGGGAAATATTTGTCCATGTGGTGGAATCATGTGAGGGTACCATTAGAGAAGTGGGGAAGGGGCAGGGGAAAGCCTTATCCTGGCACTTAAAAACTTAGTTGTAATTAAAATATTGGAGGAATCCATATAGTAGATAATAAGTACCTATACTACAGAAACATGTCACTCTCCTGTCACTCCCCCCTGTCATTCTCCTGTCACTCCTCATGTCACCCCCCCTGTCATTCTGCCACTCCCTCTGTCACTCGCCCTGTAATTCTCCTGTCACTCCCCCTGTTCCTCCCCTCTTATGAGCGGACTTTTCAGCACTTACGCTGCCATAGACTAAGTTCGTCTGTCTGTACGGCCACTGATGTGCACAGAAGTCTGTAAGCCAGAATGTTGGAAAACGGAGGGGATGACAGGTCCGGCATTCCATACGCCAGAGAACTGCGGCATGTGCAGAGGTTAGAGTGAAGTTTACTTATGCATGAGGCTTGTGTCAGTGGCCTAACGGACGGGGGTCTGGAGCCAGTGCCAAGAGAGGCAGATAAGACTTATTGGGCCTAATTCAATTAGCATCACAGCTGCGTATTTTGCGGTGCGATGCTATTTGTGCAATTTTTTTTTTTAGCGTTATACGCACCTCATAGAAGTGCGCATAAAAATTGGCTACCATAAGAGACGGGAAAATGCGCAGAACGAACATTTTCCTGTCTCGCAGGCCGCGATTTTAATTAAATCAGGCCCTTAGGATGGAAGGAAAAAAAGAGAAGAAAGAGGAACATTGTGAATATCATTATTAGAATTTAACTGCAATTTGTGAGTAAAAGAAGAACCAAGCAAAACTATTGCAGTTGTGTCCCTATTTACACACTGATGCAGTGGTTTAGAATACTCACAAAACTTTTAGAATGCTTACAACATGTTAGGATGCTCCCATAACTTTAAGATTGCTTACAAAACTTTTAGAAGCTATACAAAATTTTTAGAGTGCACACAGGTGGTATCAGTTGTGTAAACACGTCCATATTGTACTGTGCCGCACTCACTGCCAGATGCCTAGATTGTCCACAAGACATCCCGTTATTCTTCCTGCATCCGTTTTTTGGGCCATCTCTAATATAAGGAAAAGATGCTGATTCTGTAATGTCACTTGGTGTAAGTCTTATTTACTAGCAGATATATTAACAGAATCAGTCCCTTTTATTGATCTCTTCACAGATTTTATTATAAAGGGTTTGTGTTTCTCCTGATCAAGGCTGTGTTTAGGGGTCAGAACACCTTGGGTGCAATATTAATGTATGCCCCTCTATTAAACAAATCACAGAACCTCTTTTATGGAGCTCAAGGCCAGGACCAGAAGCAGCCCTCCTCAAATGTTGATGCAGGACCCAGATGTCTCCTTTGTGCTCCTCTTGCCACCCCATCCTGCAAGGGGCACTGTTGAGCACATGCTCAGTGGGCAAACATCACTGGTGGATACAGGTTGCATGTTGCATCTTGCAGGCCCTATGGGAGGCAGCCGTTACGTCTTACACAGCTCCTGATGACAGCAGCCATTAGCCGAGCCATTGATGTTATCCTCTCCATCAGCGTGATGAGCAATACTGATAACAACTAAATGCTGAGAGAAAGAGCACCAAGTGCTTACAAACACGAGCTTTAATTAACAGATGATCTAAAGAGATTGCTAATATTGAGCAGCAATTCCAGGGGGATTATATTAGAATTAATATTATATTTATCTAAATAATTGTGGTTTATCTCACTGAACAAAAGTTGTGTGGCCAGGATCGTCACTTCCTATATATATGGCTGAAGGGATATAATATATACATTGGCCTAATCCCGATCTGTCAGACCACACACTCATCGAAAGTTATTCCCTGGAGCAAACAAACCCATCCATGAAAAGCCTGAGTCCCTGTGACAATAATATCCATAATCCATAATATATGATGTCTGTCAGGCTGGAGGCACATAAGGCCGGAACAACACCGGAATGTAAAAGGGAACACGTTCACCGCGGCATAAAGGGACGTTTCAGAGAGATCAAGATGTGCGCAAATTCAACGCTGGATCGCAACGTAAGTGTAGCATTTTGTATTCTGACGGATTAAAGCCAAGTAAAATACAAATAAGTTGTTTTTCCAGCAACTATGGGGCTGATCCAGACTAACGCCCGTCGCCATAGTTACGGCGAGGTATGCGTCAAATCATCTGTTTAGCGGATCTGCGCCTGCGCCGGGCAGATGTTGCTCGGCGTAGTTAGGGAATTTCTTTACTGAGGATAGGGCGTCCGTAACTACAGCGTAGTTACAGTTGAGGGGACGTTCCTTGCCGTAACTACGCTGAAGTTAGGGAAGGTAGACGGGGGGGGCAGGGAAATGAGGAAGGGAGGGCAGGGTTACTGAGTTACGGTCGGGTGGCCGGTATAATTACAATCTGTTACACCGGCTGAAGTTAGGGTAGCCTTCAGCCGGTGTAACAGTGTGTAATTACTGAGCGTTAGCTCGCTCAGCGTAACATCGTAGGTCTGGATCAGGCCCTATAACACAAGTGCAGGGTGGTTCCCAGCTATGTATAATAGAAATAGTGATTATGTTTTATGTGCGAGCTTAATCAACCGCTGTATAGTGACCATGGGCTAGATCCAAACTTAAGTAAGTGCTTGAAATGAGTTACTCCTGGGCTAAACCATGTTGATTTCAGGGGGAGTCTAGTTCATTGTGTTCTTTGCATGCAGGAATATATCTTTGACGTGGGATAGGAAACATCACCTCTCAACTCTAATGCTGTTTGCAAAATATGAAATGTGACTCCCCTGCAATCACCATGGTTTATCCCAGGAGTAACTAATGTCAAGCACTTCCTTAATTCTGGATCCAGCCTCATGTTAGTGGTCACTAGGGTGCTCTCTGTATTGGGTGGTGGTCACAAGGGTGCTCTGTGTATTGGGTGGTGGTCATTAGGATGCTCTCTGTATTGGGTGGTGGTTACTAGGGTGCTCTCTGTATTGGGTGGTGGTCACTAGGGTGCTCTCTGACTCTCTGTAGGTTGTTGTAGGAGTACTAGAAGAAAATCAGACATAATGGTGTTAATTCGGTTCACCTTTGTGTTCACCTATAGTTGCTGCTACCCACCTGCGGTCACTTTAATGTTTTGCCAGGGTTATTATAACTTCCCAAACAATCTCTGGTTCCATAGTTCACAATCTGTTTCTAAAATATCATCATCGCTGTCTCTCAAGCCAGACTCAAGACAAAGTGATGCTGAGTAATTATCAATTCCACAAAGCCCACAAGCAGATGGAATAATGACTGGTAAGAAGGATGATTAGTAAGATCTGCAGAAGAACAAAAGAGATTTCTCTGCAGTTTAATGCAAGCAGCAGCTGGTCTTTTGGCCGGGGACTGAAGACATTCCTCAGGGTTGAATGTCTAATGATAGGCAGCAAATATCTTCCGTTAGGGGCCATGTTGTGGGATCTGCTGTAAATATTTATACACTGTAGTTTCCTCATCTGTTCTCTGTGCTGAGTCACAATTCTGAGTCTAATGATGGCTCGTATTCAGAGTACTGGACGTATAAGATATACGTCTGGTGTTTAGCGATTTATGCTACTGCGCATGCTTAGTCATTTTTTTGCGCAATCTACGTATCTTTTTCTTACGTAGATTGCGTAAATGCAGTCTTTCGGGCCACCGGTGTCTGACTTAAAGCAGGATTAAAGTCAGCAATGGCCAGAAGATGCTTATAATAATCATTTATTTATGTCATGCGCTGAGGTACACGGCCAAAGGCACAAGTTATAAACATTTATCTAATTGTGACTTTAGTCCTGGAAATTTTAGCAGCTGATTGAAATCGGGGGCTGTCTGGGCAGAAGGTGTGAGGGTCCCCATATTACTGCATTCTCGCCAACGCTTCCCAAATACCAGGGAGACTCCCTGAAGAGCGGGTGATCTCCTGACACCCTGAAGAGTGGGTAATCTCCCTGACACCCTGAAGAGTGGGTAATCTCCCTGACACCCTGAAGAGCGGGTGATCTCCCTGACTCCCTGAAGAGTGGGTAATCTCCCTGACTCCCTGAAGAGCGGGTGATCTCCCTGAAGAGCGGGTAATCTCCCTGACTCCATGAAGAGTGGGTGATCTCCCTGAAGAGTGGGTGATCTCCTTGACTCCCTGAAGAGTGGGTGATCTACCTGAAGAACGGGTGATCTCCCTGACTACCTGAAGAGCAGGTGATCTCCCTGACTACCTGAAGAGCGGATGATTTCCCTGACTCCCTGAAGAGTGGGTGATCTACCTGAAGAGCGGGTAATCTCCCTGAAGAGCTGGTGATCTCCCTGACTCCCTGAATAGTAGATGATTTCCCTGACTCCCTGAAGAGCGGGTGATCTCCCGAACTCCCTGAAGAGCGGGTGATCTCCCTGATTCCCTGAAGAGTAGGTGATCTCCCCAACTCCCTGAAGAGCGGGTGATCTCCCTGACTCCCTGAAGTGTTTGTTTATTTAAAAAATTGTCTCCTATTTCCCTGAAGTAAGACTTATAAAAATCTCTCAATATACAGTTATTCAGTTAGTTGCCACTTTGTTCATTGTCCAGTAGAAGTTTAGATGCTTCTCCTATCATACACTCTAGAACAGAGGTATGTGTTATACCAGATGGCAGAGAACATATTTAACAGAATATCTTAGGGATTGAATGGAATACGAAGACAACTTATACTTTACCTGATTCTTTAGTGGGTAACTGGTACTTCCCAAAAAAGGCAGAGAGTTTTGGTGTATAAATATATCATGCATCCCCTTTCTATGGCTTTGCAGACTCCACCTTGCCTCATAGCCAAGACCAAGGTCTACAGGTGCCTCATAGCCAAGACCAAGGTCTACAGGTTCCGCAGAGCCAAGACCAAGGTCTACAGGTGCCTCATAGCCAAGACCACGGTCTACAGGCGCCTCATAGCCAAGACCACGGTCTACAGGTTCCGCAGAGCCAAGACCAAGGTCTACAGGCGCCTCATAGCCAAGACCACGGTCTACAGGTGCCTCCTAACCAAGACCAAGGTCTACAGGTGCTTCATAGCCAAGACCAAGGTCTACAGGTGCCTCATAGCCAAGACCAAGGTCTACAGGTGCCTCATAGCCAAGACCAAGGTCTACAGACCGTGAATGGTCAGGGAAGACATGTTGGGTCTTGGTGGCTCATAAGTCTTCCTTTGGCCGCCCAGCTAATGGAACCCAGCGCAACATGGAGGACCAGCAATATGCATATTGATTTGAGCTTATAATTAGCAGCTGTTTTGTAGAAGGCAGTTTTGCTTTTACATGCTCTGAATACTGTTACAGAGAGAAGGTGAATTTGGGTCAACATGATGTTAGGCTTTTCAGTCATCGTCTAGATTTACAGACGCTTTGGGAGAATGGAAAACTGTGGATTTTGTTCCTGCCAGATCATTGTTTTCATTTAATGACCTCATTATACGGAAGAATGATTAATCTCCCAGGGACATTGGGAATGGTGAGCTTGGAGCGTCCTCCTACAGGTCTGCTAGATAGGAAATGAGTCTCTTAATTCAGGACATAAAGGACCAATAGTTTTTAGAATCTCCCGTCACGTCACATATAGGTAAGGGCCGCGGACCGGAAGTTCTGATTCACACAACAGTCCGCGGCCCCTTCTCTCTTTGGGCTTGGGATCAAAGTCCTAGCAGTACCCCCCTGATGGTGGCCCTGGGTGCAGCAGATAAGGCCAAATATGATTTGTGGCAGCACGGTGGTTCAGTGAGTAGCACTTTACAGCTCTGAGGTCGATTCCGAGACTAGGCCTTATCTTTGTGGAGTGTTTATGTTCTCCCTGTGTCTGTGTGGGTTTCCTCCGGGTGCTCCAGTTTCCTCCCATGCTCCAAAAACATGCTGGTAGGTTAATTGGCTGCTGACTAAAATGAGCCCTATTCTGTGTGTGTGTGTGTATGTATTACCTTAGTAAGTAGCACATTTTACTACTAGAAACGGGTAAATTGTGAAATAGGGCTTTTCGCTATAAATTCCCGTTCCCAATCATAAAAGTTAAAATGTAAATCATTTTGAGAATGATAAAGTCGACGGCTGTGTCAATATGAAAATAGGGCCTTTCTATGTGGTAGCTGCATCCCTTATTCAGGCTTTTTATAATAATAAATAGTACATTGTACGTAATTTGGGAGAGGAGCACATACGATGGCACGACCGAAATCTCAAAGCAACCGACATCCTCTAACCCAGGCTGAGCGGAATAGAAAGGAGTCTGCCTGGAAATCTCTCATTAAACATCATTAAATGTTCTCCAGAGGAAATTCCCCAGCAGCTGTAATGCAGGAATGACTCCTATGTCCTAAAGGGCAATGTTATGATGGAGATGTGAACATTATCATTATTATGTGCTGGAGGCTCCGTTCACACACTGCAAAGCCATTTCTTGGAATGTAGTCACATCTATAGACGCATCATTGGAGGCTTTTTAAATGCAGGTTGAAGGATCCTGATTGATGTCTCTACATATAAGGAAAAGAATGACAGCAAAGTCTATGACATCATCACCCAGCGTCATCAGCTATAGGGTAGGGGGGACATAGTGGGCCGGATCCAGTCACGTGGGGCTTGTGTAAGTCGGCTGTGTATTTGTATTGACTTACGCATCGTCAGCTGCATTCTGAGGCATAGATGTGTGTCCAACGGTGGCGCATGGTGGCTCAGTGACCAGCACTTGTGTCTCACAGTGATGAGGTCAGGAGTTCGATTCACAGACTAGGCCTTATCTGTGTGGGTTTTGTATGTTCTCCCCGTGTCTGTGTGGGTTTCCTCCAGTTCCCTCCCACACTCCAAAAACATGCCTGACTGTTGCTTAAATTTACCCTAATGTCTGTGTGTATTAGGAACCTTAGTATGTAGCTCCATTAGAGGCAGGGACTGATGTGAATGTCTAATTGCCAGTGTCCTTGTAGGTTGAGGATTTTTTACCTGGTCCAAAATGATTTGTTTCCACGGTTTCAGAACATGGGTCAGGCGCTGACGTTTGGGCTCAGAATAAAGCCACGTCTAGTGCCAGCATTGCTCATGGCTCTGAGTCAGGCCTTACTTTTGTGTAAGCAATATAAATGTCTTTACCAACCAGCGGATAGATGAAGGATTTGTAGCCTCTGGTGAAGATTTGCTGGCATCACACTACAATCCAGACGGATGGAGAGGAGTGTTTGGGTGTGAGGTCTGGGCACTTAGTCATTGGCACCTGGAAATTCTTAAGCTATAATGCAGATACAGGCAACTTAAGGCACTCGAGGTGTATTGAAGCTGCAGCTGATAGCTGGTATAGCATGCTGGGGCTTGTAGTTTCTCCACACCTGGAGTACCACCGGTTCCCTCATCTCTCTCCATGGATCTGCAGGAAAGGTCGGCGTTGCAGCTTGTAATTCCCTTTAACTTTTCAATGAATCACCTTTTCCCCTGATAACCCCCAGGTCTAATGGAACACTAGAGATTTGCAGATTACAAAACACATTGTTACATAATAAAAGACACCAAGATGAACCCATACCTCGACCACCTAAAATTCCTGTAAACTTCAATGCTTATGTCTTAGGGAGGCCTGTTATAATAGCGCTATGTCTTGAATACATTATCATTATGGGTGTCCTGTGAGAATATATCCTCATTATGTCTTATGTACAGCACTGTTATTATTGTTAAGTACAGGGGGTGATCGTGCTGGTATTTATGTTGTCCCTTGTATCTACGCTGTTATCTGTCGGAGAGCGAGTCTCCTCTAGCTTTTGGTGACCTCCTTGCAACCTTTGGATTTTGCACAATGGTCTAGAGACTCACCCCAGTGCCCTCGGATTAACAGCTTGGTGACCCGTAAGAGGTTGGGTTAGGAATAAATGGAATTTCATGCCTCTTTTAGTTGTTTAATGGTCCCCATAAGATGTGTTAAGGCCACCAGGGGTTATATGGCATGACCACACTTGTAGGCAAATCTCCATCATCGGTTGTCTTTCATACCACCAACACAATGCAATGTCCTCATGGGGTCTGAGCCAGAAGTAAAAGCACATTCCGTCAGCCTACGCAATACAGCTAACAAATAGAATCTGTGATCCATACAGCATGCAGGAGAACAGGGCAACCCCACCATGTGCGAAATGTGGATCCGTTCTCTGGACCCTACCTCAAGTATTCTGCATGCATCGCTGTGGACCTGATTCACACCTAAGAATCATGCGCAGTAGTAAAAATCTCTAAACACCGGAGGTATATGTTATATGTCCGGTACTCTGAATACAGCCCTAAATGCCTAAACACACCCACCAGGCATATCTCATATTCTGCCAGGAACACAGTATTGTCCCATGGAAGAAGTATATTTACTGCGCATGCACATGATAAAAAATAAAATCAATCAATCAAAACATCTCATCTGTCATGACCACACACTGACAGATCATTGTTCAGAATGATCTGTTGATCTTTAGCATTTGGAAGATCATCTGTCAGTGTGTGGCCGGCTTCAGGTTGGATGCTGCGAGTGATTCTAATTGTTGCTTTAAGACTTTTAAAAGAGTTTAAAGGGCAATTGTCAGGGACATAAACCAGGACTTCAGCAGCTGATCACTGTCTCTAGTGTAGTTATGCTAAGTACCATATCTTGTAAGAAAAGGTGGAACTGTCTGATGATAATTATAGTGTAACTTTTTGCAGGAAAAGAGTGAAAGACACAGATGATGAAGTGTTGGAAGTAACTTAAAGATAGGATAGAAGTGGTTATGTTGTAACACATGAGCGTCAGGAGAATAATGTCTCAGGAATGCTAATCTCCTTCAGGGCTTGGATTGCTTGGGACTCTTCTGGTCGTGATCAGGCGGGCTGGGTCTCTATCGTAGCCCTCGAGGGCATATTATTCTCTACTGTAAAGACTCAGGATATATTTGAAGCTTCATAGAAATCATTTTGAATTAGATATGACAATTTTGTGCAATACAAAATTTCATTTTTTTTTGCAGATTAAATTAAAAAAATTGCCACGTTTCTTTCAATGCTTCTTAATTTCAACCTGAACTTCAAATTCTGGGCTTTATGAGTTGTGATAGTGAGAACTACAAGTATTTTCATGTAATAAACTAGTGACTTATGGTCCAGGGCCTCCAATCTCACTTGTAGCTTTACCGATCCTTTTAGGTTTAGAGTTGTATCATTATTTTGAGTTTATAGGTTTCAGAAGATCTTTAAGATCTACAGATATTTACCCTGTAGCAGATCACTACTTATGAATTCTCTTTGGAATAACCGCTCATTAGATTCTTCTCTCAAAACATGGATGACTGTAGGTCCTGTACAAACCCTGTTGTCTGCACAGGTGTAGGTCGATATTGTGGGCCCAGGTGCAAAAAATATGCTTTGGCCCCGATGATATCCTACTGTAGGTAACCTGGTGGGGAGCATCGGAGGTGTGGCGATGACGGGCCCTTGTATCAGAATGGGCCCCGGTGCCATTGCACCTATGTCACCAATGGAAGTTCCGCCCCTGGGTGAGAGGTACTCAGCTGCCACTCCTCACCCAGTGACTGTTGTAATGCCGCCACAACCTAATACAACCACAGAGCACGACTGGCCCCTGGCGCTGCACAAAATGAACGCCAGTGCCCCTCCCACAGAGTACTTCACTACGAGGCCCTTGGTGATGCCCTAAAGACAGGATATATAGACCCCCCCCCCCCCCCCCCCCCCACCCAACA
>WWET01002513.1:100071-122366 GCA_011038615.1 Limnodynastes dumerilii
GAGTGGAAGCTGTCCTAAATAAAACTGCGGAATTACAAGTTTCATGGCGATGCGAGGGGGGGGGGAGAAAGGGGCAAGATCTGAAAAGGGAGAAAAAAATGAAAGGACCCAGAATATAGGGCCAGATTCTTTACCGCAGGGGAAGAGGGGTTGTATGCGGTAAAACCACATGTGTGGGGGCGAAAACCTGTCGCCCACCCATATAGCTATAGAAAACATTTAACCAATTACCATACTAGCCAACAAATGACAGCAGAACAGAGCGAAATACCCCAGACAAGGTATAGTCTATGACAACAATATAACAATATGAACTAGGTGAACGTAGATTTAAGCATAAACTCGTCTATTATAATTATAGACTAGGGCATATTGTTAGCTAGGAAATGGCACTTAACAGCAAACACTAAAACCATCTGAAAAGCAATAAACTGATATAACATAAGAAATGCAAAATAGAGAAGAGGAGGAGTTAGTAAAGTCCAATAAGAACCTTTCCCGGACCGTCCGTTGGCACTGGATACACCGACTCATCCCACCTTGGACCATTCCGCTTGGAGCTGAGCAGGAGGACGCACAGGAGGTCGTGGTAGAGGAAGATTCCAGTCCTCCAAGAGTTTGACTCCAGCGATGAGACGACATGGGTGGAATTATCATATTGGATCACCAACTTGACAGGGAACCCCCATCTGTAGGGGATGGCTTTGTCCCGCAAGATCGACGTAACAGGTTGAAAGGACCGACGTCTTGCTAAGGTAGCTGCAGAAAGGTCAGGAAACAGTTGGAGGTCCCCCACGGTGGAGTTTTGGTCGTCCCGTCTAGCAGCTTGTAACACCCGCTCCTTTATGTGGAAGAAATGCATACGGAGAAGAACATCTCTCGGGAAGTTCCCAATGGGGTTACGGGGTTTTGGGAGTCTGTGAATTCTATCAATAAGAAGGTTGTGGTCGGAAACGTCCGGGAGAAGCTTATGAAAGAGATCCAGAGTGAACTGTAGGAGGTCCTTGTTAAGGATAGCGTCAGGGATTCCCCTGATTTTGATGTTGTTGCGGCGAGAGCGGTCCTCCATATCTGCCAATTTATCACGTAGTTGCGACACCTCCAATTGCAGCGTATCATGAGCATTAATCAGGTCATTATGAGACGAGACTATCTCCTCCATCTTAGTCTCCAGATGATCTGTACGTTCTCCAATCTCGGATATCTCCTGTTTGATTTCTCGGACCGCTGCTTTCATTTCCGATGACAGATCTGTTTTGAAGGAGGTGAGGAGATTGTAGAGAGTTTTCCCCGTGAGGGGCGCTTCCAGATCTAGCTCAGTGGGTGTAGATTTAGGGGGCGATGAAGAGCGTTCTTCAGGAGTGGGTGACGGAGCTTTTGGGGAACTGCTCTCTTGAGAAAGTGCTTTGGAGGAAGCCTTGGAGGCACGCGCGACCGGGAACCGGACTGGCGGAGGGAGAGGTGCCATTTTACACCTTTTAGGGGACATGGCGATGACCAATAAAGACTAATATGAGTTTTGGTTTGTATTATAATTTATTTATTTTTTTTGTTCTGTTTTGTTTGTTTGTTTTTTTTTTTGTTTGTCAACCGCCTTGATGAGGGGAAACGTTGGATGAAGCGAATCTGGAGGAAGGTTACGGCGACTAACGAATGTTCACTCTGTGATCTCTGTGCTGGAAAGGTACTCCTTACTGGCAAGCTATTGAAGCATGTTATATTACAGGCAGATGGTCCAGCGTGGCTGTAGGCAGTTCAAAGGCCACATGGGTGAGGGAAAGGTGAGGTGTCAACGCATCCTGGCGGGAGCCAGCGGAGTCAGAGGAAAAGCAGGTGAGTATGCAGCTGAAGCAACAGAAGTATGAGATACAACCCCAGTTAGATAGTGGGCCGGAGATGCTGGGAGAACAGGGCAGTATAAATATACTTTGGGATGCTATTTGTGAAAGCCAACACTAGATGGCAGTAGAGTGCTGAATTACACCAATGCACTGAAGAAAAGTCACTGCACCCAGCCGTTATATGAACTGCCGATATGTCACAGAGGTTGGATTTGAGAAGATCAAAGTCCCTTACCCAGAAAATCCAAGTGTAGGAGGTAGGAGCAACTAATCCCAGGGCTAGGGGAGCTCTCTGCAACAGGTCTCTTAAATCCCTGCTCTAGGGCTATTCCTGGTGTCTTCTTACAGTCTCTGGAGGAAGGGGGGAGGGTGAGCCAGATAACGACCCCCTAAGCACTGGTATCCCAGTGTGCTGGAAGATACTGTCTTCTGGCACCTCCTAAATATGCCACTCCACTCTGCAATAACAGGGGGCTCCAGGTAACTGCGTCAGGTCCCTTCAGCAGTCTGGTATTCTGGTGGTATAACCACCCGGCGAGAAGGCATCCCGCGGAGCACGAGGCAGGCAAGATGGCGGCCGGCCACTGCTCCCTCAACCACAGCAGCCCTCTGATGCAGTACAGAGCCTGGCACACGGGTCAGGGCAGGGAAAGTCCTACAGCGCGAGGTCCCCTTCAGTGCACCAGACCCAGGGAGTCCGTTTTTGGAGGGAAACAGAGGAGAGAGAGGGCCTAGCAGGAACAGGACGCACCTGTGTTCCCCTGGGGGCTCCGGACCGCCACGGTCGTACAAAGCGAGGTCCTTGATCCACGTTAGGGGTTGTGAAGAAGAGGAGACTGGGACTGAGTATGGTCCCTAGTGTGCAGTAATTATCACCCTTTGAAGGGTAAAATTGCCCGTTAAGCTGGAGAGCTCAAGAGGCACACGTCCGCTCACTCCAGCGTCCAAGCCACGCCCCTTTATTTTATTTTTTTATTTGCTAAAGTTTATGTTAAAAAAAAAAAAGGAAAAGAGCAGAGTTAAAAGTGATAAGGAAATAAAATTTAAAAACAAGGACCTGGATTCAGACCTATGAGCGCCTTAAGGCCGCCCGATGTCTGTACGGCCGCCATTGTAGCGGGGAGTGCATGCCACGCACTCTCAGCTGTCGGGCTTAAATCTGGACACTTATGTGTCCAGATTCCTACCCTAACAATTACGATCAGCTCTGCGGCCTTACGGCTGCATTGCTGATCATGACGGGGCTTCCTCCGCTCCGTTCTCTAATTTGCATGCCTATCGCCGCCTTGACGGTGGAGATACATCATGCATAAAGGGGGGGAAAGCCCTCTTTTCATAACAGCCAGCTATAGTCCCTTATGGCAAGCGCACTACCTTCAGAACAGATGAATTACGGCCGAGCTGGCCGTAATTCCCAGTGCGGCCGTTGCTTCGGATCAGGCCCAATGTTGCTGGAGTGCTGCATATGTGTAATCTTGGGGAATTATTATAGAAAGGCCTCTTAAGGGGCATATTATAGCAAATGAAATCTATATGTGTTTATTTCTCATTACTAGACATAGTTAATAGCACATAATGAAACCAAAATGTGTGTAATTGAGACCTTGTATGTAGGGGAGGAGGTCTATTTTTTTTCCAGGTTTCAAGAATTTCTCTGTTTTCAATTCTTTTATTTGTGAGGTCTCCAGAGCGAGAATTTTTTTATGGTCTTGTGTATCCTTAGTGTGCGATGGCTGACACTGAATTTGTTGTGGTAAAATGAATAGCTGGAGCAATTTTGTCCAGGGCATCTGCTAGGGATTGGTTAAGGTGAATATTTGCATATCAGGAGAGCTGAAATTTAGAACTACAGACAGAAGCTGTGGCACAGATAAAGAAAGTTTGTTAATATTATTAGACGATTTATTTTAGAGAGGGTATCCTTGGATTTATGTGGAGGCAATCTGGATGAGAGATTGCTCCAGCATGAGACAAGGTGGATCTTCCTTTTGGATTCCCTCTGTCCTAAGGGCTTAAATGAATATATTTCATATACACCATTCTTGTGAATTTCTATTATGCGAATGTGGGACCACTTTGCCATTTCAACTCAATCTTAATTATAGTTATCCTGCTAGTTTATTGCAATTTTTCCCATTACAGCAATTGTCATAATGCATAATCCATTACATATAGAATCTACCTTTTTCGTGTAAGTGGCACTGCCTTATAGTCTGCTTGAGCAGTAATGACTTATAAATAGGTCTTTGGCTGTGTACTGGCAATGTGTTATGGCTTTAATACACGTTGGTTTTGCTAATATGTGTTCAACCAACATACGGTATCATGTGGAAATTCTATATTTGTGGTTTCCCATATATGGTATATGCATTGCTTTGATTGTACATTTGGTTGTGTATTGCTCTGATTGAGCGTTTTGATGTATGCATTGCTCTGATTAAGCTTTTGAATGCACCCTCTCTAGGTGTAATTTCCCTACTATATGTCCTTTATTTGAGGGACCAATATAAATTAATTGCGCTATAGATACATCGCTTCACTATGCTTTTCTAGCTTTTGACTTCTCCTATTATTATGTGCACACATGTAAGTGCTTTACTGTTTGTGTCCTCATGCTTTTATGAACTGCATTTGTTTATTGGCATTAATATCAATGATTGAAAACTTTAGGGGCATTTCCCCTTTAAGGAATTCGTTGACAATTGCCGTACAATATAATAAATATATCGCTTAGTATCATATAGATACTATCTGGCATGTAATTATGATTATCTGTCTATCACACGTCTTTACTAACTGTTTAATTATATGTTTCTTTACTTTAACACCTGCTATTTTTAAATGACCCTTTCTTTTATCAGTAGGAGGGTCCAGAATACGTGGCATAATATCATTGGATAGCCGGCGTACTTAATGGTATCACCTGGACTCACCTATATGCATCGGTTCCTCTTTGAAAAAGATCCTGAATGAAACGCGCGTCAGAAACAACGTGCATCATTCGGGCTCCCGTGTGCACCGGGACTCCGCTCCAGATCCTTCTGGACAGCCGGGCGGTTGGTAGTGAGTATAGGGTCAGATACAGACCTGGAACGGGGGGAAGCGCTGGCCGTGAGGCCGCTAGTTCATTAATAGGGACAGGTTCCAGCAAATAGTTAGTTTGGGCTGTCTAACCTCCCGCTCCGTTTATTCGTATGGTGGACTTATGACCAGTGATTTTTCTAATTATACCTACCACTGTGTAGCTGTGCATTTTGGATATGATTCCAATCATTGCTGTGAGATGATAATTCATGTATGGACATTTGGAACATTAAAAATAACGGGGTAGATCCTGAACTACGTGTGTGCGTACGTATTTTAGCGGTGCGTATTTTCGTACACGTAAGGTCAATACACTCCCCACGGCACACCCCTTGCACGGACGTATTTTCTCAAATGACGCGACCCAAACCCTACCTTAACTTTTCCTAACGTAACAGAATACGTCCGCTAACTGGCGTACAGACTACGCGAACGTACGCAGCTTAGCACGTCCATACTGTACACTTTAAATACCACCCCCCGCCTACTTCACGTAAAACGCACGTATTGGTCATTAACGTAAATTTGGCACGCCCACACGTAAGTATTTACGTTAGCAATACGTGAATTCTGAATACGTTTGAAAATACGCTACGTGAATGTGCGTATTTTCTGCGGTGCGCATGCGCAGTGCGTACAAATCTGTGAATTTACGTATCCGCCACACGTAAATTCGCGGAAATGCGTAGTTCAGGATCTGCCCCAACATGTCTATCCAGTGTCCCCCTCCATTTTTCAGCCAAACACGACTGCAACCCTCCGCTTCTCTCCTTCATTGGAACTAAAAAAGGTGCAAAAACCCAGGAGGGTTTAATATACACCAGAAACAGTACAAATAATTGAGTTTATTGTTATTACTGTTGTTACAATTGTGACGTGGTGCCATCTACTGAAATGTAGTAATATGCTCTATAGTGATGAACTATACACCTGGAACAGCTGTTATTACACCCCCAGCTGTTCCTACTGCAGTGGTTCCCCTGATTTGTATATAAATAAAGGGAATGATTCCTGCCAGCAGATTCCCTTCCATCCACACATAAACTGCTGTATCCACTGGATCCTGTTGTGATATCTCCAATTAATCTCCTTGAAGAAGCCCTATGGAGTGAAAAACATCGGAGTACCCCCAGATTCACTGCCTCATCATCTCAACACCATCCCGCTGTGTTTCCCTCCCCGGCGACTTAGCCCTGTCATCGGCAAGTAAGCGAAACAGCTAGGAGCGACACCCAGGAGCAAAAGCGGAGGAGATATCCTGTGATATGAGGATGACATATAGGCACGGGTGAGCTCCCCGTAGCCCAGCACACTTCCCTTACTGGTATGATTTTTTGTCTACTTTGGAGTTTCACGGAACTAGTACTTATTACATATTCTTCCCTCTCTGCCGAGCGGCATATTCCCCTGTGTGGTCCAGCTCAACATCTGTCCTCAGGATAACCACCACCAACAGGACTACGACTCACAACCGAACTTTGTTTACCTTTTACACTCCACTTTACCTATTAGTGGGCTGACCCACAGCTAAAAACGGCATCTATCCAGTTCGAAATATACGTTATGTGCTCTGACTAATCAGTATTGCTTCATCCCAGTGGCCACTTACTACCGATATACATTTGTTACCATTTGATAATATTTGTTTCCTTGCATTTATTTACCTTGCAATTGTGTATAATAAATCAAGTTTTACTATATATAAACTAGCAGCTAATGTTATTGGATATTGTTGGAAGCCTTTGCCTGAGATACACTCTTTTCCGTTTTCAATACTCAAAGGGAAGCAGACACCCCTTTATACATCCCATCCATTTAGGCAGCAGATGGCTTGGAGGCTCTCTCGGGCTTAGACACACATATATGACAAATCCCCCCCCCTGCCACTGTCATACTGTCAGTGCAGGTTACCTCATTCAATTTTAATTAGGCACGTGCGGATTTTATTAGCTGTTAATCGGTCGTGCATTTAGGTGCATAAAATTACTTATGATTCAAAGATACGTAAATATATGCACTGATTAGGCTTTGGAAAAGCAAAGAAATGTTTATTTCTAAACACAGCAGGTACTTTCATTAACATATGTAACCAAAAGTAACCATTAAATAAAAAACTTGAACTAAGAATAATCATAACATTTTTTACAATACACATAAATGCATACTGCATGAAGTTAGAAATGCAATGATCCACTACATATAGAGACTTTCATAAAAAATTAAAATAATTATTTATAAAATAAAATCAAAACAGCAACCATTACAGTTAAATATAAGTAAACCTAATGGTGTTTGCTCACAAAATTTAAAGTAAATTAAAGTTCTAAAAAAACCTTCAGAAACTATACACAAATAATGCCAACTTTACAAGGTTAAAGTCCTGCACAAAATGTGAAATCAGCATAAGATTAAATAAAGAGTCTTTATGGGTCTTTATTTTACGCTAGCCACTGTCGTAAATTCGCCTTTTTGTATGTATTGCGCATGCGTGTGCCAGATGTTACGCAGTGTAATGCTGATCGTACGTACATTCGGCATAAATACAAACAAAGGGTCATTCATACGACAGCCAGATATACGCTTTGTAGGCAGAGGGAGGCATTTAAATTGTACAGTATGGGCCGGGTTAGGCCGTTACGTACGATAACCCATTATGTGCGACCATAATTATGCTTGGAAAAGTTAAGGTAGGGTTTGGTACTCGTAACTCAAGTAAATTACAAACGACCAAGGGGAGTGTCCAGGGTAGTGCATAGTACTTACGATCACGTAAATACTCTACTTAAACTGAACTTAGGTCTGGATTTGTCCCTTTTTTCTCTTGTTTGCATTCTTTCAGGCGCTGATCTATCTTGATGGCAAGTTTTATGAGTTCATCAAGAGACTGTGGAGCAGGGTATTGAACAAAAGCATCCTTAATTTGTTCAGAAAGACCAGCCTGGAATTGGCTACGTAAGGCTGGTCGTTCCAACTACAATCAGTAACAGAATTCAGTTGCAAATTCCTACGCAGTTCTGCAGTTTTACTTCAGAGGAAGCCTCCCTGTCAATGTCATCATATATGACTCCCATGGCTTTAAAAAAACTCCTCTATTGAATGTTGGGCAGGAACATCTGGAGAGAGGGTATATGCCCAGGATTGAGGATCTTCTTGTAGTAGAGAGATAATAAATCCCACTCTTTGGAATTCACTTCCAAAGGCATTCGGTCTTAACTGAAAATACAATCGACAACTATTCTTGAAGCACTGGTACGTGGAGCGATCTCCGGAGAAGCGATCCGGAAGTGGTATTTTCATCGGTGACCAGGGTCTGGGGAAGCAACGGCCTTAACAGGACGCATGGCAGCAATGGCTTCATCTTGGGCCTCAACTTTAGAGGTTCATGCCTGAGCCAGTTGACCCCAGTGAGATACTTGAGTTATCAAGGCCTTTATAGCCTTTGAGGTTGGTGCATTCATGTTGGTAGTAGCAGCAACAGTGTTACGGGTACCCAGGTCCCACAACGGGGCGTGGAGTCTAACTGGGGCCTGGTTTTCACTAGAGCCTCTGACGGTGAGGACAGGTCGCAGCCCCTGGTGACAATCCCTGGAGATTCCTGGCAGGCCGCTAACAAGAGCATGAACCTGATCGCACCACAAACTTACTGCAAGAGCAGAGATCAGAGGTAAGTATGATGTACAGAGTGAAGTACCACTGATAGACAGACCAGACTGGACTTCCCAAACGTTATGCCCTGAGTTTGGCCAGACCCCAATCTCAGACAGGAGAGGTAAGTATACAGCACGCACACTCTGACAGATGTAAAATGCAGAATGGAGCTGGAGATACAGAGAGCTGCTGGAGTAAGCTCTATACACAGCACACACGCTCTGACAGATGGTAAACTCAGAATGGAGCTGGGGATACAGAGAGCAGTTGGAGTAAGCTCAATACACAGCACACACACTCTGACGGATGGTAAACTCAGAATGGAGCTGGAGATACAGAGAGCTGCTGGCGTAAGCTCAATACACAGCACACACACTCTGACAGATGGTAAACTCAGAATGGAGCTGGAGATACGGAGTGCTGCTGGAGTAAGCTCTATACACAGCACACACACTCTGACACAATGTATGGTTGGTTGTCCTGCGCTCTCAAAATAAAGTGTGGGTGGGGCCAAGCACACACACTGAACATATGTGTGTCTAAGTGATACAAATAAGGGACCGAGTAAAAAATATATATTTTTATTATGTGAAAGCATAGATGGCAGACACAAGATTGGCTAAAATCCACAACTGGGAAGAACAAACAGACACAGTATATGTAATGGTCATATAAAAATTGGTCAGATAAAGAGTGGGGGTTGTGAGGCGATAGGATAATGAGGAGGAGATTGAAAGGATAAGGATGATGGGGTAGATCCTGAACTACGTGTGTGCGTACGTATTTTAGCCGTGCGTATTTTCGTACACGTAAGGTCTATACACTCCCCATGGCACACCCCTTGCACGGACGAATTTTCTCAAATTACGCGACCCAAACCCTACCTTAACTTTTCCTAACGTAACAGAATACGTCCGCTAACGGGCGTACAGACTACGCGAACGTACGCAGCTTAGCACGCCCATACTGTACACTTTAAATACCACCCCCCGCCTACTTCACGTAAAACGCACGTATTGGTCACTAACATAAATTTGGCACGCCCACACGTTAGCAATATGTGAATTATCCATACGTTTGAAAATACGCTACGTGAATGTGCGTATTTTCTGCGGTGCGCATGCGCAGTGCGTACAAATCTGCGAATTTACGTGTCCGCCACACGTAAATTCGCGGAAATGCGTAGTTCAGGATCTGGCCCGATGACAGATGTAGTAACCACACAACGTAGCAGCGGTTGGAGAGCTGCAGTACATAAAAAGCAGACGTTGCAGCTGTGGTTCGCAGGCTGAGTCTGTGCAGCTGTAGCGGCAGTGTGGGGGTTAACTTGCAGGGCTGTGCGACTGACAGTAAAGCATCTAGCTGATAAAGCGTTCGGTGCAAGCAGACAAATGAAGTTCAGTACATAGATACAAATTTCCAACTTCAATAAGTAAACTTCCAACTTCACTGCAGTCCGTAATGGGGAGAGGGGAAGAGAGAGGTACCTCTGGCTCTGGATGGTTCAGATGATTCCTCGTTGCGAATGACGGAGGGTACGGTGGATGATCCAGACGTGTGTCCTCAAACAATCTTGTTGGTGCTGCTGTGCAGGGATGTTGAACCCGCTGCAGGGGCTGGGGTGTGCACTACCCGGTCCTGAATGTAGCGAGATATGGCTCCTGTCAGTAAGTGTGGATCCTCACTTGAAAGAAGCGAGAGCTCTCGTAGCATCGGTCGACTAAATCCTACGCGTTTCACCCTGTAGGTGGCTTCGTCAGGGAAAAAAAAGTTGTCCATAGTAAGGAAGGATCAGAGGGTCTTTAAGTACTTCCGGATGAGTTCTTAATTGATTAATTGGAAGACTGCTGGATCAAAGAGTTACTGTTGCAAGACAGGAGTGTGTTAACCAATGTGACAGCCTTTAGAGGACTCCAAAATAGGAACGTACAGAGGTATGCATAGTACAAGAGAAGTGGGAGAGTGAAGCAGAGATAAATAAGTGAGTAGGGATGGAAAATACAGAAAAAAAAACTAAAATGGACTAAAAATAGAAAATATAAATAAATATAAATAAATATAATGAGATATAATGAAATAAAATAAAGATAAAATGAAAAGAAATAAAATAAACTCAGAATGGAGCTGGGGATACAGAGAGCAGTTGGAGTAAGCTCAATAAACAGCACACACACTCTGATGGATGGTAAACTCAGAATGGAGCTGGAGATACAGAGAGCTGCTGGAGTAAGCTCTATACACAGCACACACAATTTGACAGATGGTAAACTCAGAATGGAGCTGGAGATACAGAGAGCTGCTGGCGTAAGCTCAATACACAGCACACACACACTCTGACAGATGGACAGATTGAGTTTACAGATGGTAAAAAGAAAAAAATGAAAAAAAGACAGAGAAGGGCCTCTGTGAGCAGAGTTGCTAAGGCAAAGCTGGGGTAAGTAAAATAGTAAGGCAGCCTACTAGAGACTCCATGAGAGTAAGTTGGAGGGTAGGCGGAGTGCAGAGAGGAACAGGGTAGAATGAGTGGAGATGGTAAAGTAGGGATGAAAAAGAGGAACAATTGTTGGCATGGGAGGTGTGCAGTACGTAATATGTGTGGAAAGTATGCAGAGATACATTGGGAGAATTGAAGGGAAGGAATGTGTGAAGTGGTAGTAAAGATAAAATGTCTGCAAGAACTAAATAAAAGGAAGATAACAAGAAAGAAGAAAAAATTATAAAGATGGAAAACAGTTGGTAAGGGAAGACGTAAAAAGGAAGAGAAAAACAATAAAAAAAAAAAAAAAACTTTTTCTATATCCCAAAGGTGTAAAAGATTAAAAAAAAAAAAAATAATGAATGAAGGAATGATGAATGTGTCACCCCCAGAAGACGGAGTGGGGCTGGTAAGAATTAGGGGGACAATGGTGAATAGGGGAAAATAGAGAGGAAGGGATCTGGAAAAAAGGGCAGGGTAGAGGCAAGTATCTGACAGATTGCAAACTCAGAATGGGATGTCGCATGACGCAACTCTAACACCGAGAGAAAGAGGCTGGTGGTTCTCACTTGGGTGAGACACCGCCAGCGCGCACTCACACACGCATCGACAGAACAGGACATAAAACAGGCACAGTAGTGCGAAGGAGTAGCAGATTTAATTACCAGTATTGAACTGGAGTGCAGATGGTGGAGCACAAATACACAATGGTGCAGATAGAGTAGCACTAAACGAACCCTGATTGAGTCCTTCACTCACAGTACCCAACATTCACACAATAAAAACACGGACAACTTCATTGGGTTTAAAATGGGGCATAGATTTATTGAATAATGTAAAGGAGAATTAATTTAGAATTGTACTCTTTGGACTATAAAATTTGGGGGTGAGACAAGGTGGCATAGCAGGTAGGTGTGTCACATCAGGATCCATAATCAGTAAGTTAAGGTGCCCCCACCAACAAACCGTTCCCCCGGCTCCACCTTTTCAAAGTGCACACCTCCCATCCGGGAGGAGGCAGACCAAAGGCCCCGTCAAGGGGTGGGCGACCTGGCATTAAACGAAAGAGGTACGCCTCTGCAAGCAGACATTTCCCCCTTTTCTTTCCATACATAACATAGTGACACACCACCTCTATCGCCAAAGCGAAGGCACCCCGTGCCTGTCCTCCACCTAACAATCCCCTAGAAAATCAAAAAGGGTCTGAACAATATCTCATTCCCCGCATCAGATAGATGCACCCCATCCCCCCTATACAAAACAACCGACTCATGTCCAATGAGGGGATGGGAAATAACTCTGCCTCCCAAGGCAATCAGGAACTTAGAGATGGCTCTATTCAGCTGTTTTCATGCCCTATACACCCCCTTTAATAGAACCAGGCCCCCTCCAGGTCCTTCTGGGTATTATTTTGGACCATACAATGAGCAATTCAGGATAATGGGCATGAATGGCTGTAAGATCACGTTTGACTGCCAGCTCTAGAGCACAGGAGGTAATATGCCCCAAATCGTTCCCCCCTAAAGGGAGAATTAAACAGGAAGGCAGCCCAAAAACCTTCACCATACGGGTAAACAACAAATTAAACAATTCCCACCGCAACCCCCTAAAACCTAACCAATCCAAATCCCAACCCGGGGGAACGTACACTTCAGAACTTCTTCGAATAAACTGGTTAGCCCAGTAAATGTAGGAATGCCCCATAATCCTGGCCGATCGGCCATGGGGTCCATAACCTGTAATAAAAGATCCAAGTAAACTAATTACTACAAGTACTAAGGCGTGACAATAACCAGCAAAACAACCAGACACAGGGGAGAAAAACACAAGGGTAAGGAAAGGCGAACCCGTATTCAACACAAACCATATGGAAGGATGAAAAACTCCTGAAAATCCCCAAAGTCTTCATTGGCCAATGCGGAAACCTTACTAAAGGGGTATTATTTTGGACCATACAATGAGCAATTCAGGATAATGGGCATGAATAGCTGTAAGATCACGTTTGACTGCCAGCTCTAGAGCACAGGAAGTAATATGCCCCAAATTGTTCCCCCCTATAGGGAGAATTAAACAGGAAGGCAGCCCAAAAACCTTCACCATACGGGAAAACAACAAATAAAACAATTCCCACCGCAACCCCCTAAAACCTAACCAATCCAAATCCCAACCCGGGGGGAGCATATACTTCAGAACTTCTTCGAATAAACTGGTTAGCCCAGTAAATGTAGGAATGCCCCATAATCCTGGCCGATCGGCCATGGGGTCCATAACCTGTAATAAAAGAACCAAGCAAACTAATTACTACAAATCCTAAGGCATGACAATAACCAGCAAAACAACGAGACACAGGGGAGAAAAACACAAGGGTAAGGAAAGGCAAACCCATATTCAACATGAACCATATGGAAGGATGAAAAACTCCCGAAAACCCCCAAAATCTTCATTGGCCAATGCAGAAACCTTACTAAAGGGGAAAAATGCAGGAGAAAACCCTTTCATATCTCGCACTGACCACGAATTTGCCCCTAGTAACAACGTACTTACCCAACAGCAAAACCTGGTAAAAACTAACACAAGAAGCAAGTTACCAACAACGTAACTACAATTTGTCCAAACTAATATATTTATGGAAAACCCCGGACTTCCACCTCCTCAGATGCCTAATTTGATCTGCAGAACGGCCTTCTGAGGCGGTGGAAGTCGCGGCACCTATTCTAAAAGAATGCGTGCCGTAGTCGGAAGGTTCCATGCCCAGACCATGCAAGCAAAGCTTCAACACCGCTGTGAATTGGTACCTAGTAAGAGAGGAAGATTTACAATGCGCAAACCAATTTGACCCCCCCAGATGATCCCCTCTAAGATACTGCTGCGCCAAATAAACCGGGCATATGCTGGCAGAGGACTGTCGGTTCAGTACAATCCATCTGCCTCTCGCTAATTCATCCATTTTAGAACGGTGAATTTTATAAGAAATGGACTCCTCCGAGATTATAACATTTTACCGCAGCAAGCCCGAATCTACCGAACGCTTCCCGATTCAAAATAGTTTAACCTCAAACTGGTCAAAGGCCACATTACCGACCTCCTGAATTAATTTTGGAAGCAGGGACAAATCAATGGGCCGACGCGCATCCCCGGGAGGCGCCCTAGTATGGGCCTATCCTTTTAAAACTCTAGATATAAAGAAATCCTTGGTGAAATCAAAATTGCCCCGCAGCCTGGTGAAGAAGGAAACTCCTGCAAAGAGGGTGGACATGGAAGCCTTCAACCTACCAGCCTGAAATTTGCGCCAAAGCCAATCCCGGAGCACATCCCCATCCGCCTTACCTGACACTGCTCTGTTCCGCTTATAACTGACCCACTGATCCCACACACTCTGAACCACCTGCCACAGATGACATGGGCAAGACAAGCCCACCTGATTAGCATTAGGCGCAAATTCCCTGAACTTAATCCAGTTAAACCAGGACAGGGCATCCACAATAATATTCGACACCCCAGGGACGTGCCGTGCTCTAAAATTAATATTGGACTTCAAACAGAGCAAAATTAAATGGCGTAACAATCTGATGGCAGGGGGGGGATGTGGCTTTCTGGCTGTTGATAGCCTGGACCACTCCCAAATTGTCGTACCAGAACACTATATTATGGTCCCACAGCAAGAAAGCCCAAAGTTCAACTGCCACGATAATTGGGAATAGCTCCAGGACCAACAGATTACCTGTGATTCCAAACTCAAACCAACTGGGGGGCCATGGTGCGGGCACCATGCCCCCTGAAAATACGCGCCAAAACCTTTGGACCCTGCGGCGTCCGTGAACAATTCTAAATCGGCATTAGAGGCCGCTGGCAAAGTCCAAATGCGCACCCCATTGGAGGATTCTAAAAACTCTAACCAAACAGTCATGTCATCCCGAAGGTCCCTTGAGAAATGAATGAAGTGATGCGAAGCCTTCACACCTGCCGTTGACCTCTCCAGACGCCTGCAGAAAATTTTACCTATAGGAATGACCCTACAGGCAAAATTCAGCCCAGAAGCAACAGAACTTTCTGAAGGAGCGCCCGACGATGACCACGGAGGTCCAGAAGGAGCAATTACATTTTCTGGACCTCATCAGAAGGAAGGCGACATGACTCTGCCATCATGTCGATTTCGATACCCAGGTAAGAGAGGAACGTCGAGGGGCCCTCGGTTTTGTCATGTGCGACCGGAATATCGAAATGCCAAAATAATGACTTGGCAGAAAACAAGGCCTGTTTACACGCCTCGCTATCAGCCGGGCTGACAAACAAAAAATCATCCAAGTAATGGGCGATAAATTTGTGCCGCGTCCCAATTTCGATACACCAGTGCAAAAACGTACTCAGCTTTTCGAACAAGGCACAGGAGATGGAACAACCCATGGGCAGCGAGCGATCTACAAAATAACCCTGGGGTAGCTTGAACCCCATATAAACAAATGAGTCGGGGTGCAACGGCAATAAACGGAACGCCGACTCGATATCAAGTTTAGCCATAAGGGCAACTGGGTCGCATGAGCGGACCATCTCCAATGCCTGCTGGAACAACTGATACGACACCGAACACGCCTCAGGGTCGATAGCGTCGTTAACAGATGAACCTTCGGGATAGGACAAATGCTGAATTAAACGGAACTTACCCGGAGTCTTCTTTGGAACTAACCCGACCGGAGAGATCGTCAATCTCTCGATTGGAGGTTCCAAGAAAGGGCCCGACATTCTGTCCAATGCAACTTTCCCTAACACTTTGTCCAAAACCAACTGTGGGTACTGCTTGGCGGACTGCAGGTTGTCCCAAAAACCAATAACCACTGAACCTTCGATTGGGAGCTTAAATCCATACTTAAAACCATCAAACAAAATAACTGCACCAGAACTATTAATATAGACAGCAAGCCATTTATGCATGGCTTCAAGCTTAACCGGCGTTGCTGCCTTGGGCAGCAGGCTTGGGCCCCCCCCTGCTCTAAAGCCTGCGGAAGGGGGTTGCTTGCAATCCTTCGCTGCGTGTGATCCCCCACATCTAGTGCATTGGTGTCTGTACCTACAATTTGCCCCCTTTGTGCACCTGGAATTATTGAAGGAAAAACATTTCCCTCTACTGGCATTTGCGGAGAACCATTTGGATAGCTGGCCCTGCTGACCTTGCCCCTGCCTTTGCCTCCGAAAGGGAGAGGAATCAAAGCTAGACTTCACATTCGTGACACGCAGCCAGATACCCAAATCTATATTTTTTGACCTGCCCTGATTTTTTCGAAACCGTTCGTCATACGAATGCCACATGCCCGATCTACTGTTAGCGTAAAGATCTTGGATGAGGAACAAGTATCTCATAATCCCCATGTATTCATTAGGGCGGGTCTCCAAATAGCAGGTAGCAAACGTACTAAAGCCCCCCACCCAGTTGGAAAAGGTTTTGTAATTGTCCTCCCCTATCCCCCCTTTTGCCTTGGCAGCAGCCAAGGCCCCTTTCCCTGTTTGAGTAATTTCAAACATGTCAATGTAGTTACCGCGCTTAATGTGTTCCCTCACTGACCCGCGCATATCCCATGTGACCGCAGTGTTGTCATATAATTCGGGGGGAGGGCCCACACGCTTAGGGGTTGCCCTACTACTCCACTTGCCCTTCTTCGCAGACTCTCCCTTACCTTGCTGCGCCTGCAAGGTTTTCTTCAATAATTTCATGACTTTTGCAGGGGGGATTTGGGACGTGGAAAAATCGATGCTGGAACTAACACTGCCCTGATTCGATGCCTCTCCCTCAGAATGAATGGAAACATTGTCCTTACCTGCATCACCA
Source organism: Limnodynastes dumerilii (assembly GCA_011038615.1). Taxonomy (NCBI): domain Eukaryota; kingdom Metazoa; phylum Chordata; class Amphibia; order Anura; family Limnodynastidae; genus Limnodynastes; species Limnodynastes dumerilii. The sequence goes on from WWET01002513.1 coordinate 116,942, forward strand.
CTGCCCTCTGCTCCAGCCATCGAGCTCTGCAGCTGAGACTCGGACTCACGAGATGTCCCTGGCACAGGTTCCTCCGCAACCGCTTCAGCAAGCGGTCCTGCCCCACCTAGGTCTAGAACAGTAGCTACAACAGAAACATCATTAGTAGCTGCCTGCGACCGCGTGCTATCCCCATGTGCCCCCTTTCCGTGACTGCAGCAGAAATACCAAAAGCCTCCTGATTCTGAGGCACCCCAGTGGACTGCACCGATGGAAGGGGATATTGCAACAGGCCATATCCTGGCACACTAGAAACCCCCATCGGGGCCATTGGCCCTTGCCCCATAGGGAAAACATTGCCCTGAAACTGACTTTGCGGCTGAGAAGAGGAGAAAACATTCGGGCTAAAGTATGGCAATGCATTGGCCTGGAATATGGGAGGTGAGAAAGGCCATTGGGAACCGGACATGGACTGGGCTGAAGAGGAGACCTGCGCCTGAGATAGAAATCCACCAGCCGGCATATGAAATGGCGCATGCATAGTGGGGAGGGGGTTTGCCTGAACAGAAGTGGGACGGGTAGGAATGGTATGGGCTGGCAGCATGGGTGCGGGAGTATCCAGAATGCGCTCATTGCTCTGAGACAACATGTTGTCACGCTGGACCAGGGTACACACCTCCCTGTCCCCCAATTGATACAAGGGTAAAGGCCTGACCCCTTGATCCCCAGACAGCCCCTCACGTGCAGCCGGGAATAGGGAACCAGACACAGCAGGACCCCCAGCACCCTGATGGTAAGCCCCCCCCACTCAGGATACCTCTGGTGGGAAGCAACATCCATACTCCTCTGACTCATTGCTGGGGACCAGTGGCCATGCACCCCAACATCCTGCAGGACCCAAGCAGACATACGCACACCTTCAGCCACCAGGCGCTGGGCCCCACTCACACTCCCCCTGTCCAGATGTTGCCCCATGGCCCCCCCGCAATGCACCTCTGCCTGTACCACCACAGCGGAAGGTTGATGTCTAGACCCCATGATTGGCCCACCGCTGCCCTGGTCCCTGCTGTGCCTCCGCAAGCCCCCTGTAGCCAGTAAAGTGATCGGTACTGACTGGCACCGACCGCAATGCTGGGCGGCCCCTCCGTTGCGTGGGGGCCACCATGTTCCACCGCTGGGCTTCCGGCGGGTGCTGGATGATGTCAGCGTCGCCGGAAGCAGCCCTGGAGCCGTGCGATGGCGCGACAGCCAGGAAGGAAGAACGCGCATGCGCGCGACCACAACCGCCGCGATGCCAGTCGGATACGCGCCCCGCCACTACAGCAGAGCCCTGCTCTAAGGCCTCATCCTCCAGGAACCGGAGAGGAGCAGTGCGGCGCCTAGCGGGACAAGGCATGGCAGGTGCAGGTAAGAAACAACGGGTTTAACAGGTCATATAGCATGTCTAAATGCAAAGTCAGATTTACTAAAAGCTAAATTTAATCAAAGGAAAGAGAGAAGAGGGAGAAAACAAAGAGAGGAAAAAGACAAAGAGAGGGAAAAAACAAAGAAAGAACCAAGAGACGCAAAGGGAGAAAATAACGCAAGGATATACAAAACTGAGACAATGTACAATAGCAATAACCAACAGTCAATGATCAGAAGGGCAGGCAGTGTAATACTCATCCATCCAACAAGACATCAAAGAGAGACTGACCCACCCTAACCTAACCCTTATCTAAACTCTGTCACCTGACCTAACAGAAAGTTCTGGAAAACAATTAACCCTTTGTTGATAATACTGTGATTGCATTCCCAATTAGTCGTTTATTGTCCCTCCCATCTATCCAATGCTCGGTCTTATAATACACAAAAGTGCAGATGGAATAGAACAAAAGTATCTTTCAATACTATTACAGACAAGAGAGACATTAAAAGGGATAACTCACTCCAAGGTAGCAGAAACACAGAGGGGAAACCTGGGAGAACAAAGCTGAAACAAAGGGCAGGAGCTAGAGACAGGCAGCAATCGAAAATAGTCACAAGGAGAAAACAAGGCAGCAGGCTAGATGGGAGACATGCTATAGCCAGCGCCGAGCAGGGGAGCAAGGCGCTCTTTAAAGAGACTCCTAGCCAATACAGAAACAGCAGGTTCCTGCCGGAGGCCAGCATTGAGGCCAGCCCTGGTAACCATAAAACGACTGGGACGTGTCTCCAGGGGAAGGAGGAGGCACATAGCGCCGGCAGGCGAGGAGAAGCAAAACAGTGTTTACATACTGTCCTGATGATTGTGGCAGTGTGAAACAGTCACAGGTTGTTAATGCCTGATCAATAGCATGAGACTTTTTCCAGCCCAAAAACATAGCAGAGTGGGCATCTAAAGTCATGCCCAGGAAAGGAGTTGAGCTGTATGACTGGATCAAGGAACTCAAGCTTGACAAAAAGTTGACGAGCTCAGTAAAGACATGTTTACATGATTGAGAACATAACACAGAAACTACATGGATAAAGGGTATGATATGTGGGGTGTTTTGTCATTTCACATTTGCAGAGATACACTCCCCAAACTTAGTAATTATAAAAGATTGTTGCCTATCAAATCGGTTGATAATCAAATATCTGCTCTGCTATTTCTGCTACAGACAACATTAATAAAGTGGAAAACTTTAAAAGCAACACTAAAGAACCATTTAGATTAGTTTTAGATTTAGATTTAATTAGTAGTAGTTTCAGTAGAAAGGTTTAATCTTACATATAAATAAAAATAAAATAAAAGATAGGATTATAATAGATTAAAATGTTTATTCACTTAGTTTTCATTATATGTTCAAACCATGATGTGTAATCCTGCAGTCATCAGACACCAATGGAGGAGACAAAGCAGAAAGAAGACACCACAATGAAAAGTTTCCAAGAGAATATCTGGATAGTGTCTACATGACAAAAAACAGAAGGTGTGAAGAAAATTTCATAACCCTTTCAACAGCACAGCTGTTTTTCTTAACACTTTCATTCTCATTGGTAACATGCACTACCCCTGACAGGGTTTAATTTTGTATTGTATATATTTATGCAGTTATGTGTATTTTGCAGTTAAAAGAATCCAGACAAAATATATTCTTAGTTTAGGTTAACTGTTCAGCTGTTGTAATGTATTTAGTTGCAGAATCATCTGATACAAAAAAACCTGTTGCATTTGTGCATATTTTCTTGAAAATTGTCAGTAAATGGTGTAAAAGTGCATCTATAAGGAATATCTCACTCAGTTGTGTGCACCTATATTCTGTGCTGTGCGAAACAATGCTATTTATTATTATTTTTATAAATTATTATCATATTGGATGGCACATGATGATTCTATAAACATATAGAGCTAAATTTGGAATTTTAATAATACACTTCAGCTATTCAACTTTATTGACAATTTAACTGTCTGAAAACAATATTCATAAAAAAGATCATTATGAAATGAAATTTAATGAATGTAATATATAAATCAAATATATAAAAAGATTATTTTAAAAGATTATTTAAAAAGAAGCATGTGTCCTTTGACTTTCCTGAGGTATCAAAACTAAGCATATACAACATTTTCACATCTAAGTGGGACGTTTGCAAACTAAAAAGTTACTCTAATGGTCTCCTAAAGCTGTGGAAGCTAGACCATCAACATCTTTCTGAATTTAGACATGTATTTTAGCTGGTGTAAATGTTCTCCCATAAACTTAAGGTTAATTTGTAAAAATTGGTTACGGCTTTAACCCCATGTCATATGTTTTTTTTATATTCTGGAGGGCCGGCACACAAAGCCAATACACTGCAGAAAAGATGAGACTTTCGCTGCCGAAATTTAGTGGTATGAAAAGGCCCTTTCGAAAAAGGGCTGTTTGTACGGGCAACCCACACCCCTTCTTTTCTTGGATGTTATTTTTATTAAACCTCTGTATAATAGACAGTATGGGACTGATCCAGTCTTCCAAGCATCATCCATATGCACAAAGGTCTGAAAGTCCACAGGTGAGATGGAAGTGAACTCTCATGTCACTCCCATCACACATGCAGACATTGCAACAGTTACGCTTCAATAGACCAACCTTAAGTCTCCTGTGCAGATCAGTGGTCTGTACAAAACTGCTGATCCACACAGAAATCTCTGAGCCAATCCCTAATGTGAAATTTAAATGACCCCCCTCCCACCTTGTAGAGTTTAGGCGAGCGAAGGGGATATAAACAGTGTAATTTTTGCTGCATCATCAATGACCTCAAGGTGAATGGAATACCATGAATCATAATCATGATTAGTCAACAAAAAGACTGCTTGTATCGTGACTATGTGAAATACTTTTTTATAAACGCTATTACAACATTTTTCTTGTGTGATTATAACATATACCAACAAAGAAGGGCAAATTATAACACAGTAGAAAGCATTTAAAACAAATTGCTAAGCCTTCATAAAGAGAATAAGCTTGTACATATATTATTCTGCTCATAAAATGTTTGAATGTCATGCATTTATACTGATATTAAAATATAATGTTCTAAGAAACCAACTTTGTATTTAAAAGTTACTGTATAATATAGCTAAAGTATTATAATAAAATATGGCTATCAACAAGATGTCTCAAAAATCAACACAATGTATGTCAGAGAACATAATTTTATTTTGCTAAAGAAAGTGGGTAATAATAAATAAGAGGGATTCAGAGCTATTGAAATGACAATAAAATAGTTATGGTTCTTTGTGACAAAATTTTATAAAGATGTTTGCCCAACTAAGTAATAATTGTGCTTTTATTACTACCTTTCAGAATGTACTCACATAATAAAATATAATATTTTATTGCATTTCAAACAGTATTTCAGACAGCAGGTACAGCATTGGATTAAATTTGACAGATCCGAATTTGGGGGATTCAAATCATCCCAAGCCATGCCTCGGACAAAGCATTGACTGGGTTCCTCCCACAAAATTTTTATCCCAGTTGAGGCAAAACACCATTTTGTGTTAGAGCTCACATGTCAGATTTTGTATAAGGCTCTCTTGTCCTCATATAGAATCCATGATTAATCTAAACAAAAACCCTAAGTAAATAAAGGTCCCCCCTTCCCAATAAATACAGTAAAAAAAAAATTGCAACTGTAAAATTTTACTCAATACGATTCTTTGCAACCTTTTTTGGGGAGTACCAGTTACCCACTATATAATCAAGTATATATATAGTCAAGTACCACTAAGCTGCCTTTCCCGGCAATTTTATTTATGCCATGCACCCTGAGGAAAACCGTTATCTATACGGTTGAAATGTCGGATTCATGGCATAAATAAAATTGCCGGGATGGCAGCTTTTTTTCTCTTATTATACAGACTCCAAGAATTATTTGGTGATCTTATATCTTATCATTATTATGGAAGTAAACCAGGAGAAAAGTATTTAGTATTACGAGGAGTGACAGAATTCTGGAA
>WWET01002513.1:122836-136359 GCA_011038615.1 Limnodynastes dumerilii
ATATATATATGAAAGTCATCCACACTGAATAAGCGTCCAAGATCAAAAAGCATCCAAGATCATAGTCCATACATAGAATATACATAGAATATACAGAAATATACAGAAATTAGGAGTGGAAGTGCCATAACAATGGTCCGCTAAGAACAAGTATGAGAACAAAAAACAAATTAATATCAATAAAAATACTGCTGAGATTATTAATGAAGTCCATCACAGTTCCAGTTGCTAACATGGCTAACATGGAACATAGCAGTGTCTACCTATGCCTCCATGTTAGCAGCTGTAACTGTAGTGTGTATGTTCTTTCACACACAAGCTACAGATAACAGTGAAACATAATCATGAAAATTAAACCTTAAGCCTGTCTGGTTATTAATTCAACAAAGCATTATTAGTCCTGATGCTTGTTTTCCACTCACTAAAACAACGAAAGAGCAGCAGTAAAAGAATTTTCAGGTCCATCCTGTTTGAAATAAATAGAAATATTGAAAATATATCTTATTCACTCAGTCATATGGTAAGCACTAATACCCACAGGGGCATAACACTGGTGGCCATTAATTGGGTGTATAAGTCAGTCGGCAAAATATTTTTTCTTGAGCACAGTAGACCCAAATCAACAGCCCCAAAACCCCATCCCTGACCTTGCTCTTTACCCACCACAGAACCCCTCAAAACTCTATCCCTGACCTGCTTATGTACCCACCCCAGATATCCCCCATAACTGCATACATTTCTGCTCATTACTGACCCTAAAGCAATAATCCTTAATCAAATACCCTCTTCTTCACCTACTTTTAAGTTTAGATTTTATTTATGTAAAAAAAAGTTTATCTTGGTTTACAACACACTAGTTTTTTGCTTAATGTGAACTTAAGTTAACAGCAATGCAGTAATAAGGTGACATATAAAAATATACTGGCAAAAGTTTTTCAGCTATCCACTGCTGCAGAAACCAGCTGCCCATTGTTTTAAGTTGAGTTTGCCACAGGTGTTTTAGGTTTTTTTATGATGGAAAAAAGCCTGCATTGTATCATGTGTAATTGGATCGAAGAGCTTATGGCAACCTTAGGCTATGCTGAGTCTGCTTACACCATGGTGCAGAGAAAAAGTCAGAATCAATCACATTCATGAATGAGGATGCTGCTAAAATCATGATCATATTTATAACTTGCGGTACTAAAAGTCCCAGAATTTAGCACCATGCTTATTGATAGTATAATATAAACTGGTACCCCATGTAACTTGTGGCATCATGTCACAATTTTTTTTAATTCTGATTGTTATTTTAAAACTTTAATGCACCACTTCCCAGTGCTGTCATTTTCTAAAAAATGTTGTACATTTTCTAAGAAGAATTGCAGACCTGCCAGAGAGATGCTTGATTATTGTTATTTTTTTATCAGAGACAAGAAGGATATTTTTTTGTGAAGGTAACCTAAAATATGTTCTTTATTTTAAAGATAATGGGGTAGATCCAGAACTACATCCGTCTTCCATAGACGGACGTAATTCAATGAACAATAGCTACTGCGCATGCGTAGTAGCTATTGTACGTAATCTGCGTATCGTTTGGATACGTAGATTGCGTATATGCGCCATACGGCGATGGCCGTTTCGGGGTCAGACTAGACACCATCATCAGTGCACAGCACAGCTATAAGTGATCAGTTATAGCAGTGTCTACCTATGTCTCCATGTTAGCAGCTGTAACTGTAGTGTGTATGTTCTTTCACACACAAGCTACAGATAACAGTAAAACATAATCATGAAAATTAAACCTTAAGCCTGTCTGGTTATTAATTCAACAAAGCATTATTAGTCCCTGATGCTTGTTTTCCACTCACTAAAACAACAAAAGAGCAGCAGCAGTAAAAGAATTTTCAGGTCCATCCTGTTTGAAATAAATAGAAATATTGAAAATATATCTTATTCACTCAGTCATATGGTAAGCACTAATACCCACAGGGGCATAACACTGGTAGCCATTAATTGGGTGTATAAGTTAGTCGGCAAAATATTTTTTGAGCACAGTAGACCGCATATACGCAATCTACGTATCGAAACGATACGCAGAGTACGTACAATAGCTACTACGCATGTGCAGTAGCTATTGTTCATTCAATTACGTCCGTCTATGGAAGATGGATGTAGTTCTGGATCTACCCCATTATCTTTAAAATAAAGAACATATTTTAGGTTACCTTCACAAAAAAATATCCTTCTTGTCTCTGATAAAAAAATAACAATAATCATTCAATTACGTCCGTCTATGGAAGACAGACGTAGTTCTGGATCCGGCCCAATCTTTGTATTATGGGGAAATCATTTGTTGACTCTTAGTATTGTGTGGTTGCCACTGGGATGCAAATGCAATCAACATTGCATCTGGGTCTCTAGGATCCTCTCTGTATTGTACATAAGCACCCTTTGTTGTGGATTGATTCAACTACATAGACTGCCCTTGAGATTTTTTTGTGTTTTTGTGGTGTTGATCACTTTTTGTTGTTCTGTTTGGATGCCATTTTCCACCCAAGGACATTCCAATCACCTTTTTGGGTTTTTCTTATTAATTTTTTTGGGACTGATTCTTGCACATTTGTTTGATTTTTTTTTTTCTTTATCATTTGATTCTCTAACGTTATGATTGATTCAGTGGGATCCAAGTGGATTAAATATCAAATATAAGTTATCCTGTCTATTGTTTGGTTTTTCTATATTCTGTTATTTTTTGTGCTGGCTTTAGGTTCACCTTGTGTACCTAGTTCTCCATATTTCCTCTAAGCCGTGCACATATCCTTGTTTACCTTTTTTTGTTATGAGTACAGATCCTACTTCTATTTAGGAAGTTTCCCTATATTTACATTTCCTTGGATCACGCACCAACCAGATTGCCCCTTCTTTCCGTTTTTTTGTAACTTGAAGGGTGATAAGCCTTTAATTGATTTATATTGCCTTTTCTCTGACACATACTGACCTTGTGCGGTCATCTGTTTTTTCATTTTTTTTCATTTTTTGTATCATGTCCACTGATACTTCTGAATCCCACACCTGCACCAAAAGATATACAGATGAGGAGATTGCACGGATACTTTGTTCTGATACGGATTCTCTTAATTTTGGAGTGAGCATTCCAAATAAAAGTTACTTAGCTTAACTAAGCTTAAAAGACGCGAGGTAGAGTTGAAACTTCATGGGCTGACTCTGACACAATACCACAAGGAAGATCTAATTCCCCGTGACTGTAGGATCAGGAATCAGCCGACAATTGGGTGCAATGATAAAATCTTTTCTGCTCAGTGGTGTCAGATTTTGAACCAATGTTCCCTCGACTTACTAATATTGGTCATAGAAAAAGTTAATACTGACATCGCCAAGGTTAAACTAGAAATTGCTGACCTGGAAAGCAAGCACATACAATCACTGACAGCTGACACCTCCACTGACTGGCTAACTAAGTTGAAGGAAACAATCTCAAAATTTGAGTATGACCTATTGACCTTTAAAAAACAAAAATACAGAAAGGTCAAGGAGGATTATAAAGAGGAAAGGGTATACAACTGGCTTAATAATTCTTTCAATCCTAGACCCAGACAGGGTGCTAGGAGACAGAGACTCTGCCAGGTGGACAGCTCCTACACTAATTTGGATTCACTCATGTCCCAGAGCGACTCAAAAGCACCTTCTAGGGAACCAAAGGCTCCATTTTCACGTGCGCAGATTAATACAAGCACCGAAAGGGGCACAAAACCAAACAAGAGGAAGAAGTAGTTGTATATAATCTTTCCACCTTTAGCCCATCGTCTGCTGAAATGAAAGTTTTAAGCAAAGGGCTACAATTTGTGGAAACCCACTTACATGATAGATTTGATCTAGAATTGGAGCTTTTTCGTTTTCAATGACAACTGAAGCTTAAAGATTTTTTTCTACATCACCCACCTCCTCTAACAGCCCCATCCCCGTTCAAAACACCCTCCTCCTTTGATCCCCAAGTGCATAATGCTTCAATCGATAAGTTCATGAGGCTGATTAAAAGGGATATCCTTGGCACTTGGAGTAAGGGTTTTGTGAAATATTCCAATCTCTCTAGGGATGAGAAAGCCGTGGTCAAGTCCCTACAAGCCAACAATGAGCTTGTTATTAGATCGGCCGATAAGGGTGGGGCGATTGTCCTTCTGGATAAAAGCGCCTATATTGCTGAAATCTAGAGACAGCTCAGCGACTCTATATGTTACAGGGAGCTACCCTTTGATCCGACTTCAGACTACAAAAAAGAAATTGATGAACTGGTGATGTCTGCTTGTAACTCTGGTTTTATCTCTAACAAAACGTCGCGCTTCTTACAACAGGACCACCCAATAGCACCCATCATCTATGTACTGGCGAAAGTTCACAATACCCTGATCAATCCCCCTGGGAGACCCATAATCTCTTTCAGGGGTTCACTTGGACAACCTTTGTCCCAATATGTGGACTATTTCTTACAACCACTGGTTCAGAATACAGCCAGTTTTTGTGAAAGACACTACGCATTTTCTCAATCGTCTGAAGGAGGTTAATCATCTATCTGGTCACACTGGACATTAGCAGTCTTTACACTTGCATCCCTCATGAGGAAGGAATCAATGCTGTACGGGAGACAATTACCTGCTCGTCCTTATATGAAGGTCCCTCGGACCATTTTTTGGTGAATCTCATTGAACTCGTTCTGAAGAACTACTTCCTTTTTCAGCATAAGTTCTTCCTCCAACTACAGGGCACGGCGATGGGGTCCAATATGGCCCCGTCATATGCCAATCTCTTCATGCACAACTATAAAAATACCTACATACTTAATGATGCCACGTTCCATGTATATAAAATTTTAGGTGCCTTACATTGACGACCTCTTTTTCCTTTGGTCTGGCACCTCAAGTCAACTCCAGAATTTCATTAACCATCTCAATTCATTGGCAACCACCATTCGCTTTACTCTTACTTCCAGCCTGGACTCCATCAATTTCTTGGATGTCACGATTAAGCAGTCCCCGGGTGGCTTCAACACTGAACTCTTTAGGAAAACCACTGACAGGAACACACTCTTACGAGCTGAGAGCTTCCATCCTAATCCGTTAAAATCGGGACTCCCTTATTCCCAGATGCTGCGGGTAGTCAGAATTACCTCTGATCCCCTCAAACTCAAAGCGGCCCTTTATGAAATGGGTGAAAGTTTTAGGAATAGAGGATATAAGCACACAGAGATAACGACAGCCATCAACAGATGTCTGTCTACTGACTGACAGACGCTCTTTGGAACTACAGTGAACCATGCCAATATAAACCGCATGGTGTTCTGCGCTACTTTTTCCACCGTCTCGAATATAATGAGGGAGGCCATCTACAGACATTGGCACATTATCTCATCTGACCCCAAGATTGGACAAGTCCTACAGACACCTCCTCTAATGAGCTACAGAAGAAGCCAGAATCTAAAAGATAAGTTGGTTAAAAATGACATCAACTCCAAGCCGGCATCCAACTGGCTCACTCTTCACCCTGGTGTGTTTCGCTATAAGAGCTGTGTACATTGCCCCTTCCTGGTGACTGGTGATTCGTTCAAACATCCCACTTTGGACCTTTCCTTTAAAATCAGACACAGGATTTGCTGTGACTTGAAATTCGTGGTTTATGTCATCATTTGCCCTTGTCCCAAAATCTACGTGGGCAAGACATTGCGTATGCTTAAAGAACGCATGGCCCTTTACCGTTCCTCCATCAGAAAAACCCAGGGGCTTATTGATACCAAAACGCCCCCTGTAGCAAGACATTACGTTACGCGACTACGTTATGCGACTTTCGATGTGTGCCTGTGGCACATGTTCCACCTCTTAGAAGGGGTGGAGACAGGGACAAATTACTTTTATTTTTTTTAAATTCAGTAGATTATTATTGGCATTTTCAGTTAAATTTACACAGACACAAGAAAGTAACAATACAAACAGAACAAAACAGAACACATCTTCGCACGGCAGAGTAGAGAATCTAGATTCATACCATCTAGACCAAAGCTTGTGATACTTATGGATTACCCTACGCTGAGTATAGAGAAATCGCTCATGACGAATAGTTTCATTCACCAGCTTGTGCCATTGCTGGACTGTGGGCGACTCCTGTGCCAGCCAGCTTCTAGCAATTAAAACTTTAGCCAGGGCAGTATGACATACTTGTATATAATAATACCGAATAGCTCCTCCAACTGTACCCCGAACAAGGCCAGCAGGGGGGAAAGGGGGGGAAGTATATCTAAGGTAACAGTTATACAGTCCCAGATTTTACTCCAAAAATCCGATAGGTTTGGGCAGTTCCATAGCAAATGCCAGAAGGTGGAATCCTCCCATCCACATTTTGGATATTCAGCATCTGGTCTTAGTCCCATTCTACAAAGGCCCATCGGGGTGTGGTAGACCCTATGAAGGATATAATAATGTATCTGCTGATAACGCAAGCAAGCAGTAGCAACCATAGCACAACCCACCATATGGGACCACTCCTCCTCTGAGAGCGGGCCAACATCCAATTCCCACTTACACTTCAACGGCATGAGAGCTGCAGGTGCACATTCCAGAGTAAACGTCTTATAAAACCTAGAAATGGCCTTGTGATGTGTATTATCTGCTAGCAAAGTTTTAACTGGCGAGACATACTGGGAGAGAACCAGAATATTGGGACAGCAGAGCATGTCTGAGTTGGAGGTAAGCAAAAAATGCAGTATGGGGGAAACCAAAATCTTGTCTCAGTTGTTCAAACTGCAGAATTTGCCCCTGGTGAACAATCTGACCCACAGCTTGCAAAGCCGTTCTAGACCACGGATTATGGGCACCCAAAATCCTACACTCCGGAAGCACCTTGTTGCACCAGAGGGGAGTATCCGGATCAACACCCTCACCACCCAACAGATGATGAGCATGCCGCCAGACCTCAATAGCTTGTTTAATAATAGGTAGTACAACAGAGGGGACATTTCCAACCAATAAGGCCTGAACCGGAGAGTAGTAGGGCCATGTAGATCTTAACATTAAATGTACTAAAGGCGGGGTTGCATTCGGGACAAGCCAGTCCATTAAATGCAGGAGTTGTGCGGCAATATAATAAAACTGAAGGTTGGGAAGGGCCAAACCCCCAATACTTTTACTACGCATTAACGTCTGTAGCTTAATTTTGGGTTTACGGGCTGCCCATATGAATGAAGAAAGGAGACTATTAATAGAGGAGAAAATTTTACGGGGAATGTAAATAGGGGAGTGATGTAAAACATAGAGGAATTTTGGCTGGATCACCATTTTAAATAGATTTATTCTGCCCGTGACAAAAAGCGGGAGCTTCTTCCAGATATGGGATTTATGTTTGAAAAAATTCGTAACAGGGGTCAGGTTAGAGGATACATAATCTAAGGCAGAGGGTGTTATAGTAATGCCTAGGTATTTAAAGTGATTAGTCCACTGTAATGGGCACCCTGAGAGAGCCACATGCGTAGAAGCCGCGTCCAAGGGAAATAGGCTAGATTTACCCCAATTAATCTTGAAGCCGGAGTATGTGCCAAAAGTATTTACCGTTGAGAGAAGGCTGTCCATTGAAGCCGCAACATCCGCCAGAAAAAGAAGTATGTCATCCGCATCCAAAGCGATGGTATCCAGTTGAGCACCAGCCGGCAAGCCCAGAATCTGCGGATGCAATCTAATTAAACAGGCCAGAGGCTCGATAGCAATGGCGAATAAATCCGGAGAGCGGACAGCCTTGTCTTGTGCCTCTACCTAAGGAAAAGGGCGCAGTAGTGTGCCCATTAACGCTAACACGCCCCCCTGGGGCGGAATACAGCAATTGCACCCAAGCAATAAATTTAGGCCCAAAACCAAATTTGTGCAACACCCTCCACAAGTGGACCCACTCCACTGAGTCAAATGCTTTGGCAGTGTCTAACGACGCCACCGCAGCTCCCGAAGCCGCCTTCTTGGATAATTGGATATGGCTGAACAGACGCCGCAGGTTGGTAGCAGTGGACTTTCCGGGCATAAAGCCCGTCTGGTCCGGGTCGTTGATGTGACTGATAACTAAATTTAACCGCACCGCTAATATCTTAGCCAATATCTTCACATCCGTAGATAGCAAGGAGATGGGGCGATATGACTCTGGTTGGAGTGGGTCCTTACCCGGCTTGAGGATATTGGGCCTGATCCAGAGCAACGCTCGCAAGCGAGCGTACGCTCATCGTATGCGAATTTTCGGCAAAAAATTCGCAATGCGCATGCCCAGTATGACAGCTTCCGGTCGCCCGAGCGTCAGGAATCCCATCGATACCCGGGGCTTTGTGCGAGGGGAAAGATTTAATTGCAGCGACTACTTCAAGTTCGGTGAGGGGCTCATCAAGCATAGCAACTGAGTCTTGCGGGAGGGTGGGCAACACCACAGGATCCAAATAATCAGACAGTTGTGCAGATGTATACGAGGCCTTAGTGGCATATAATGTAATGTAATATTGCCGGAAAACCTCTGCAATATCCGACCCCAATTTGCACACATTACCTGCCTCATCCCTTATTGCCGGAATAGTGCTTGATTCAGAGAGGTCTTTGGCCAGGCAGGCCATATAACTGCCACCCGCATCAGCCTGAGAATATAAAGAATGCCTGGCAAACAGCAGGTGCCTTTTGGACTTATCATACGAGAGATCCAGCCACTGCGTTTGGGCTAAGCACCAGGCCTGCCTGTCCTCAGCCGACCCCAAAGCAAGGTATCTAGCCTCCAACTCCCCACATCGCCGCTCCAGCTCTTGGTCTTTACGACGGTGGAATGTTTTGAAGAATGCCACAGCCTTGATGAAAGAGCCCCATACATGCGTAACCAAGGCAGATCCTTTATTATTACAAAAATACTCTTCCCAGATTACAATCAGATCTAGCCCTGCACCCATACACGTAAGCCAAAAGGGATTTAGTCTCCAGAACCTAATACCCTTAGTGGTATCCAGATTTATTTTAAGATGCAGTGGAGAATGGTCGGAGACTCCCCTTGTCGAGTACCTGCACATGCGGGGTAACATTAGGGGACACCAGCGCTAAATCAATGCGAGATTTAGCCTTATGGGTGGGAGAGTGGCATGAGAAGTATTTTTGACGTGGATGATAGAAGCGCCAGGCATCCACCAGACCTATTTCACCTACCAACTTAGAGAAGGCAGTGGGGGCCGGATTTAGAAGATTTGTGTGTTCATTCCACTTGTCTAAGTGACTATCCATTATATTATTAAAGTCCCCGAGACATATTACCCTCGCCTCAGGCACGGAGGACATAAACACCGCCGCCTTCCGCAGCACCTCATGATTAAACGGGGGAGGTATATAGACACCTAACAGTACATAGGGGACGGAAGAGATCCTAGCATGCAAAAAAACAAATCTACCATGCATATCTATTTGGACCCGGTCAACACTAAAAATGAAGGTGCTTGCGGACCAGCAGGGAGACTCCTCTAGAATGACTGGTGTATGTGGCATTATAGGCCCACCCGACCAAGGGACGTCTCAGAACCATGACTTTACCCCCCACCAAGTGTGTCTCAAGCAGGCATATAATGTCAGCCCGGGACTGCCGAAGCTGATTAAGGACCAATGAACGCTTAATTTTATCGTTGAGCCCTCGCGTGTTCCAAACCAGCAAGGTTAAGTCTTCCTTTCTAGCATCTTGTGACATAACAGTGCGTGTAAAAAAAAACCTCACGTATAGAACATTAACTTTGTCATAGATTACTGTCAATAGTATAGATTTGCAAAAAGAGCACACATCCGCCGCTAGCATAACAAAAGGAGACCAATGAGTTAATACATGAATACATACTACCTTAAACCTTAAATCCCTCCACCCACTCCCACCCTGTATACCCACCATAACCAATGGGATACCTATGGCCCTTAACAATAACCCTCCCCACCCTTAACCTAAATACTACAACTTAGTACTTTAAGCAATTAAAGCTAACTAGGGGGCTAGTACCACTAACTTTAAGGCTATTACTAGAAGGCAAGCTCCCTCTAGTGATAGGCCAACTCTCCCCTGTGCCCCAAACCCTGTAACAATAAGGGAAAAAACAGTTTTCAAGATATTTTAGAAGCTGTGCACTGCAAAGGATAAACAATAGCTTTCGAGCAAATGCAGCGGATTATCATATTAAAAAAAAACACCCACAGGAAACCCCAAAAGCTCTTAGACTCAGACAGCAGTAAAGGATCAAAACAATATAATATCACAGGATATTAGAGCAACCAGGGTCCCCAGATAATACCCAAGAAGGGCAAGTAATTATACAGTACTTATCCGGCCCATCAGACACGGCGGCCCGTGCACCTCTCCAGCCAGGCCGCAGCCTCCTGCGTCGTATTGAAGAACACCGTAGAGTCATCAGCCACAACACGAAGCCGAGAAGGGTAGAGCATGGCATAAGGTAATTGTAATTCCCAGAGGCGTCGCTTGACAGCAGTGAATTGGACTCGAGATTTTTGTATATCCAGTGCGAAGTCCGGAAAAACCGAAACTGGTTGGTTGTCGATTTGAAGTTGCACTCTGGTACGGATCAGACAATCTCTGTCCTTAAAGTGGAGAAATTTAGCAATAACGGTGCGCGGAGGCGCCCCAGGGACCAGCGCCTGTGTCAGAATCCGATGGGCACGCTCCACCGCAAACTGTGCCGTCTCTGCCAAACACTTCCGTCAGCCAATTTTCAAGGAAGGCAGTTGGATCATTACCCTCTTTCCTCTCTGGCAGGCCTACAAATCGAAGATTATTGCGGCGTAAGCAACCCTCCATATCCGTCAGCTTTTGCTTACACTGGTCAACTTCAGATGCTAAATTGGCAAGTTGTCCTGATATAGGGGCCAAAATATCATCCAAGGTGGAAATGCGCCGCTCAGTGTTGGAGACCCATTCTCTGATCTGTTGTAAATCATGCCTGAGAAGCGAAATATCGACTTGCACCTCACCTATTTTGCTCATAAGGGTCTTTTCTGAAGCCGATATAGCGGACAAGAGAACTTGTTGAAGGGAGACTGTATCCAAACCCTCTGCCCCCTCCGGAGGTCTCGGGCTCGATGGTTCTGAAGATGTAGGTGGACTAGGTGGAGGAGCACTGGTAGATCTCTCCAATTTAGCCACCGCTGCGGCGGATTTATCTGACCTGCCCATTGCAGACGTAGTTGAGCAAATACAGGTTACAATAGTATGGACGGATATAGGCTCCAATATCAGTAGAACCCTACGCAGTAAAGGGTAGAAATTATCAGCACCAAAATCCCTATATGAACAACAGGGTTTGCTCCATTCCAGGCACTCCTCCACTGCACAGGAACAGTGACAGGTTGAGGACTTGAGAACAACAATGCAGGGCTGGTACAATACAAGGGCAGACAGAATGACTTATTCAGCTGGATCAGGATAATGCAGACATGTAGCAGCAGCACTTGGTAATAAACAGCTCCCAAGGCACTGTGCACAAGAGCAGGCCCACCCCAGATAGGCACTCCACTGCTGGAAAACGATGTTAGAGTCCCACTCCAGTGTAAAAGATGCAGTTATACTGGGAATCCAGAAATGAAGGGCAGATAGCAGAGTCTCCAATAGTAATGATGAGGACAGCAGCTGAACCCCACTTAGATGCTCCTCTGCCAGCCTCAGTTATGCACTGGCCAGCAGATGCTGTGGGTCAACTCCTCCACAATAATGCCAGGGGATGACCAGCGATCCTCACAATCCACAGGGCCTGTTCCACAGCTCCTCACTATTTCTTTTAAGTGTCAGCCCAAAATGGCGCCCAGCAGCCGACTTTCGCGCCAAAACGGGTCCCGGCCAGCAGATAATTCAGGGAAGGAGGGGGACCACTCACTGCACCGCCGACACCAGCAAGGAGGATGCAGGCCGCTCAGCCAGGCAGGAGGACGTGTCGGACCAACGGGGAGACCTCACCACTAGGATTCAGCCGCGTCCAAGGAGCCGGAGGGGCCCGCTACTCTGGAGGACGCCGCGGCAGCTCAGGGACTCCCAGCCATCGGAGGAGACCACAGCCGGGATCAGGACAGGTAAGCAGGATATATGGGGTGAAAAATAAAGTAAACAGGGGCAGCCAGACCAAGAAAACGGATATCTTCACGGATATTGGAGCAGGAGCACAGGCAGCGTGCGACCTACTCCGTTCCCATCCAAGCCCCGCTCCTAGGGACAAATTACTTTTATAAAAAGAATCCAGACTGACCTTTATGTTCCATGCTCTCACACCTGAGGGATTGAATGAAGAGCTCAACCTCTTGTGCTGCCTCTAAATGCCTCCTTTGACATATTCTCTGCACTTACCTATTCTAAAGTGTGTAGTTTTTATGACTTTTACTTATTGGGCCACCATGAGATATGTTTGTTTTCTTTGGCTAAGTAGGACTCCAGCCCCGCTGTGGGCCATTCACTGTTTTTACGTAGCCTGCAGTTTGTTCTCTATATGAACCCATGGTCCTCTGAACATTCAGTGGTTCTATTTGTATGTACCTTAACTCGGTTTCCACTAGTTTTTGCCCTGCCCTGGGTTATTATGATGCATACATGTACCTGGGCCTTTCTGATGGCTATACATGCAACCTGGTCCCGCCGTGAATGTATGCACTGATGATGTACTCTGGTCCTGCCGTGGATGAGTGCACTGATTATGTATTAATTACACGTATAGCTGTCTTTTGCTATTTGGGCAGCCTGTCTGTAACCCGTATGCCTTTTCATTTACATGTTATCGTTGTTGATTTATAATACTGCACAATCCTGGTTGCTGGGCTCTATTATGTTCCGATTGCCATTTTGGACCTACTGCCCACCGATGGGATATTTCTGGCCTGTCATTTTTGCCCACTTACCACTATGTTTACTTCTGGGGGTCTATATAATGTACGAAGCTGGTTCCTGCTATTGGCTATATTTATTGAGGTATTTTACTCGGCTCTGCACGGAACTGATCCCTGCCATGGGCTGTATTCTTAGTTGATTGCCTGTATTATATCCAGTACAGTCTGATCCTATGTAGATGTGTATGCTTTGTCTTGATTGCCTCTGCAGCACGAGTGGTCCCCTCCGTGTGGTGCGAGGGAGGATTTGTTTACCTGGTAACCTAGCAACCCATTTCCAAGAGTCAGCACCTGTCTCTCCGTTTCACGCATCGATACGACAGTCTTTTGCTATTTGACAGCCTGTCTGCCACTATATGCTTGTTTATTTGCATGTTTACGGTAGTGATTGACTATACCTGACAACATTGATTGATGGGCTTGAATAGGCTCTGTGTTCCGATTGCTAATTTTGGGACCTTTTGCTCTCGTATGATATTTTTTGCTATGTGTACCTCTGTGTCTTGGTAAGACATGGAGCTGGTCCCTGCTATGGGCTGTTTTTAATGGTGTATTTAAGCTCGGCTCGACTTGGAGCTGGTCCCTGCCATGGGCTGTATTTATAGTTATAATATA
>WWET01002513.1:155050-187612 GCA_011038615.1 Limnodynastes dumerilii
ATATATATATATATATATCTATATTCCAAGCGGATTGGCACTCAGATCATTTGTAATAATCACAAAGGAGTCAGCGTGAAGTCTGACGTTTCAGTTTACTTAACTTTTCTCAAGGAAAAAATACATAGTGAATACAGACATACAAAAGACATTTAAACAGTGACAAACCACCTCCCACCATTACCACATGTGGCGGAGAACGCACTATGCCACGAAGCGCCGCCACTAACAGGAAGCGCGCGCAACGGAGCACGTCATCAGTCGCCATGGGAACCTCCAGTGTAAATAAACACACATGTAGTAACGAATTACAACATGAATACATGGCTTGCACAGTACCTGAATAAGTGCACATACAAGGATGTACAGAGTAAAATAGAAAAAGATTCAACTATAAACATATCACTATATACATAGAAACCAAAAGCATAATTAGTACAACTTATCTGTGTATACTATGTAGCATGTAAATAGTTAACTAGCATATAGGGGATCATCAAACAAGAAATGGCTAAGACAAAACCAATCAAATATATATAATATAGCCGCAAATGGTAAAGACTAGCCAATACAAGGAATATGGACAATAGAGAGTGCTAGCCTCAAGACATTCATCCTAGCTTCATAACAGGCCTAAGAGTGATAAACATTATCAGAGGGGCACATAATTAAACATAGCATGAAACATAACCGCATGGCTCCACATCATCCGACAAGAGCATCACAACTACCCCGCAGGCACAACTAGATCCAATAAATAGAAATTAGAGATAAGATGTAAAACTCAATTGTTCATTGAACCCTAATGGGAAAACAGTGTGAAGCTGGTATATCCATGCCGACACCATCTGCAGCAGTTTGAGGTCCCTATCCCCGCCTCTTGTCATCTCAGGAACATGGTCTATTATTTTGTACCTTAGGGTGGCTAGAGAGTGTTTGCACTGCACAAAATACCGGGCCACTGGCTGCTCACTAACTTTACCATCAATAGCCTGTCGTATCACGGATCTGTGCAAAGCAATACGCTCACGGAACTGTCTGATGGTTTAGCCTATGTAATATAGGCCGCATGGGCAGATAATAATGTAAATCACATAAACCGAAGTACAAGTCAGATGATGCCGTATATTGAATTTCTTGTTGGTGTGAGGATGTGGAAAAGTGGAGCCGGTGTCCATATAGCGACATGTGGTGCAACTCAAACACTTGAAGCATCCCGGTTTGAGTGTTGCCACTCGATATCGGGTGATGTCGGATTTGACCAAAAAGTCTATGAGGTTGCGGCCTCGTTTGTATGCAGGTAACAAATTCATGTGTTTCAAGGATGGTAAGTCCTTATCTGATGTGACCATGGGCTAAAGTCATTTGGCAGTGGACCTCGTAAAATTGCTGGAAGTACTGTAGGTAGTTACCCAAGGAATAATGTCTTTTTTAGCTTGTACAGCTTTGGGTTGTAAAGTAAATTCCCTAGGGATTTCTGATAATCTTTCTTTGACCCTGAGCAAATGGGATTCCTCATAACCTCTGTCCGAGAATTTCTTTATCATCTCATTCATGGCCATATCCCACTTGTCCATTGAGCTTGTGATTCGATGTACCCTCAAGAGCTGGGAAAAAGGTAAACCCCGTATGAGTGCCGGTGGATGGTGAGAGGTGGGCAGTAATATATTGTTTTGTCAGTAATCTTATTAAAAATGTCGGTATTCAACTTACCCGACACTTTTCAGATGGTCACATCCAGGTAGTTGATGGTATCCTCATTAGTTTCAAAAGTAAATCTCAGAGGTGAGTGTTGATTCACATTCAGATCACCGATGAATTCCAAAAACAAAGCTTCACCTCCTGTCCAGAAAAATAAGAGATCGTCAACATATCTCAGGTATAAAAAACAACAGTCCTGAAAGCGAGAATCATTATAAATAATTCTCTTTTCATACATTATCATGTACAAGTTGGTGAACGATGGGGCCACATTCGACCCCATCGCACAGTCGCTCAACTGGAGGTAATGCACCCCATTAAAAAAGAAATCATTGCGAGTGAGTGTTAATAGCAAGAGGTGAAGAAAGAAATCCGGATCTGGACCTGTAAACAGATCATTATTCAAGATGTGTTCTTTAACAGCCTCTAATCCCTCCTCATGGGGGATGGAGGTGTACAAACTTTTTGCATCTACCGTGGCAAACAGGAGATCGTCTGGCAGGGGTCCAAGTGAACCAAGTTTGACAAGTAGACTGGTAGTGTCTTTAAGAAAAGATGCACTGGCTTGTACAATGGGTTGTAAAAAGTAATCGAGCATCACTGCTACCTTCTGGAAATAATCGGACGTCTGGGGGTATTTTCGCAATCTTTGTTCAGTTTCGGTGATGTGTATAGGAGAGGCTTAATTGGATGGCTAGTCATGAGATATTCACCCATTTCTTTAGAGATGATTTTATGTTCCATACCTTCGTTAATGAACTTATCCAGCTCGAGCTTGTATTTCTTAATTGGATCCATCTTAAGTGTGCAGTACACCCCTTCTTCAGCCAGTTGACAATCGATCTCGAGTTGATACTTCAGCCGGTCCTGAACCGCCAGGAAGTTAAAGTGAGAAGTTATTTGTTCCTTCAAAAGATAGACTATCAAGTAAATTGCAGGGAGGTGCCTAAGAATCTCACTGTAGAAACAAGTCCAACAGATGAGGTACAATACAGAAAACCAAAGCTTGGCACTCTCAAATGCTTATAAATATGAATATTGTTGATATTACCCCCCGTTGCCAGTACTTTTGACAATACTCATGTACATATATTCCAAGCGGAGCGGCACTCAGAGGATTTTTAATAATCTCAAAGGAGTCAGCGTTGGGCACCCTTGTGTGCAGGTCGAATAACAACAGAGTTATCATTACTTAAATCACGTAGAGCATCATGCTCCTTCTTAGACATATTGCTATTGTATTGCATTTTAGCACCCTGGTGTCCACTCTGGTTAAGTAACCTGATAAATGTTTTAATACTAGCATTTTGAGACACCGGATCAAACTTAGAGCTCACCTTGAAGGGATTAGATACAGCAGTAGTGGTTTCTTTGTTATGAAAAAACTCCTTTAGTTTGAGTTGTCGGTGGAACTTAAAATTGTCAATTTCCCATTTCAGATCGTTATGTCTGTTTGTGGGAACAAAAGAGTCCTTTTTCAAGGACCTTCACCTCTTCTGTTGAAAGTACCTTAGAACACAAATTTACCACTACACTTTCCTTGTTCCGGAGCTTGGCCCTTCTCCACTGTCCCCCACGCCTGGTGGGAGCACCCCGTTTTTTGACAACTGGGACCGTGTAGTGACACCTGCTGGAGGTTTTTGTATATTCTTGTTTTTACGTTTGTTTTTGTTTCTATTTTTGTTTTTATTTGGATTCGCATTCGAGCGACTTGAGCCACTCGCTGAATCGCTATCCAAATTTGAACCACTGACATCAGCCGTATGGCGAAGACATTGATTATATCTGTGCTGTTTGCCGGGTAATTCAGTGCCACTTAACCAACGATACACCATATGTTCCTGGTAATCGTAGTTTACTGTTTCCAGTTTTTGTTTTTTGAACTTAATTAGTTCCAGTCTATAAGCTTCAACCTGTTGTGTGATTTTGAGGAACCAGTCTGTAGTAGTATCTGCATCCAACACTGGCTTCTTCTCTATCTTAAACGCATTTCATTTTTCTTGGGCTTTTTGCGCCTCGATTTTAGCCTCGTTAATAACCAACAGAATTAAATCAAAAGAACACTTGTTAAGAATAGCAATCCATTTTTTCCCAAATTCTGGATTATGCTTGCCAATAGTAGGGATGTTATAAATCCTAAAGCCACATGGAATTTTGCGGTCTCTAAAGTAATCTGATAAAGTTATACCATGATATTGGAAATCGATCTCACATCTCCGTAGTTTGTACCATTCTTTATATAATTCCTCAGGTGTTTTAGCACCACTTGCTTGGATCAAATTGTCAGAAAACAAAATCTGTGTAGCATCAGCAACAGAAAAGGAGAAAGTTTCTCCAAGTGCAATGTCAGGTCTGGGTAAACATACAGTATGTTCCTCAGACATCAGTGCAAAAAGTGAGAAGTTATTTGTTCCTTCAAAAGATAGACTATCAAGTAAATTGCAGGGAGGTGCCTAAGAATCCCACTGTAGAAACAAGTCCAACAGATGAGGTACAATACAGAAAACCAAAGCTTGGCACTCTCAAATGCTTATAAATATGAATATTGTTGATATTACCCCCGTTGCCATCTCACCAGTACTTTTGACAATGCTCATGTACATATATTCCAAGCGGAGCGGCACTCAGAGGATTTGTAATAATCACAAAGGAGTCAGCGTGAAGTCTGACGTTTCAGTTTATTAAACTTTTCTCAAGGACCAAATACATAGTGAATACAGACATACAAAAGACATTTAAATAGCTTACCAATAAGTGACAAACCACCTCCCACCATTACCACATGCGGCGGAGAACGCACTATGTCACGAAGCGCCGCCTCTAACAGGAAGCGCGCTCAACGAAGCACGTCATCAGTCGCCATGGGAACCTCCAGTGTAAATAAACACACGGGACGTAACAAATTACAAGATGCTGCATAACATGAATACATGGCTTGCACAGTACCTGAATAAGTGCACATACAAGGATGTACAGAGTAAAATAGAAAAAGATTCAACTATAAACATAGGGGCTGATTCAGAGATGCGATTTCCACGGTACTTAGGAGCGTATATTTAAGATCCTAGAAAATTCGCAAAACTGCGCATGCGTAGTAATAGTGCAACGCCGTCTACGTAGCGGTTAGGAGCGTAAATTCGCTAAGAGCGTAAGTTTGAATCGCACGCAAGCACTTAAGATCTTAAGTGCAGCAAATCTTTAAGATCTTAAGGATTTGCATGGAAAAGGGCGGGGGGAGGCAGGGAAATGAGGGAAAGTGTTCGCGGGCTGACACTTAGGATCTTAAATGAACGCTCCCACGTCACTTAAGATCTCAAATGACAGCGCAGAGTTAGGGCTAGTCAATGGTGGTCTAAGTTTAAGATCCACCGCTGTTTGAAAGGGGAGTGACTGTTTATGCAGTGGGCTGGAACATGGTAAGATCTTACCTAAGGTGCGTATTTTTGCGATCTTTTCGCAATCGCATCTCTGAATCAGCCCCATAGTTTCTATATACATAGAGACCAATAGCGTAATTAGTACAACTAATCTGAGTATACTATGTAGCATGTAAATAGTTAACTGGCATATAGGGGATCATCAAACAAGAAATGGCTAAGACAAAACCAATCACATATATATAATATAGCCGCAAAGACAATAGAGAGTGCTAGCCTCAAGACAATCATCCTAGCTTCATAACAGGCCTAAGAGTGATAAACATTATCAGAGGGGCACATAATTAAACATAGCATGAAACATAACCGCATGGCTCCACGTCATCAGACAAGAGCATCACAACTACCCCGCAGGCACAACTAGATCCAATAAATAGAAATTAGAGATAAGATGTAAAACTCAATTGTTCATTGAGCCCTAATGGGAAAACAGTGCGAAGCTGGTATATCCATGCCAACTCCATCTGCAGCAGTTTGAGGTCCCTATCCCCACCTCTTGTCATCTCAGGAACATGGTCTATTATTTTGTACCTTAAGGTGGCTAGAGAGTATTTGCACTGCACAAAATACCGGGCCACTGGCTGCTCACTAACTTTACCATCAATAGCCTGTCGTATCACGGATCTGTGCAAAGCAATACGCTCACGGAACTGTCTGATGGTTTAGCCTATGTAATATAGGCCGCATGGGCAGATAATAATGTAAATCACATAAACCGAAGTACAAGTCAGATGATGCCGTATATTGAATTTCTTGTTGGTATGAGGATGTGAAAAAAGTGGAGCCGGTGTCCATATAGCGACATGTGGTGCAACTCAAACACTTGAAGCATCCCGGTTTGAGTGTTGCCACTCGATATCGGGTGATGTCGGATTTGACCAAAAAGTCTCTGAGGTTGCCTCGTTTGTATGCAGGTACAAATTCATGTGTTTCAAGGATGGTAAGTCCTTATCTGATGTGACCATGGGCTAAAGTCGTTTGGCAGTGGACCTCGTAAAATAGCTGGAAGTGCTGTAGGTAGTTACCCACGGAATAATGTCTTTTTTAGCTTGTACAGCTTTGTGTTGTATAGTGAGTTCCCTAGGGATTTCTGATCTTTCTTTGACCCTGAACAAATGGGATTCCTCATAACCTCTGTTCGAGAATTTCTTTATCATCTCATTCATGGCCATATCCCACTTGTCCATTGAGCTTGTGATTCGATGTGCCCTCAAGAGCTGGGAAAAAGGTAAACCCCGTATGAGTGCCGGTTGATGGTGAGAGGTGGGCAGTAATATATTGTTTTTGTCAGTAATCTTATTAAAAATGTCGGTATTCAACTTACCCGACACTTTTGAGATGGTCACATCCAGGTAGTTGATGGTATCCTCATTAGTTTCAAAAGTAAATCTCAGAGGTGAGTGTTGATTCACATTCAGATCACCGATGAATTCCAAAAACAAAGCTTCACCTCCTGTCCAGAAAAATAAGAGATCGTCAACATATCTCAGGTATAAAAAACAACAGTCCTGAAAGCGAGAATCATTATAAATAATTCTCTTTTCATACATTATCATGTACAAGTTGGTGAACGATGGGGCCACATTCGACCCCATCGCACAGTCGCTCAACTGGAGGTAATGCACCCCATTAAAAAAGAAATCATTGCGAGTGAGTGTTAATAGCAAGAGGTGAAGAAAGAAATCCGGATCTGGACCTGTAAACAGATCATTATTCAAGATGTGTTCTTTAACAGCCTCTAATGCCTCCTCATGGGGGATGGAGGTGTAGGGACCTCAAACTGCTGCAGATGGAGTTGGGATGGATATACCGGCTTCACACTGTTTTAGGGCTCAATGAACAATTGAGTTTTACATCTTATCTCTAATTTCTATTTATTGGATCTAGTTGTGCCTGCGGGGTAGTTGTGATGCTCTTGTCTGATGACATGGAGCCATGCGGTTATGTTTCATGCTATGTTTAATTATGTGTCCCTCTGATAATGTTTATCACTCTTAGGCCTGTTATGAAGCTAGGAAGCTAGCAAATCATTGGTACGCCCTCACCTAGAATACTGCGTTCAGTTCTGGAGGCCATATCTCCAGAAAGACATAAATACATTAGAGACTGTGCAAAGAAGAGCAACTAAAATGGTCCATGGCCTTTGTAACAAATCATACCAAGAAAGGCTAGAGGAACTAAACATGTATAGCTTGGAGCAGAGAAGGGAGAGGGGGGACATGATAGAAGCTTTCAAATACATCAAGGGTTGTGACCAGCTAGAGGAGGGTACCATTTTGCAAAAGAAAAGGTGTAATAGAACACGAGGGCATGGATACAAACTGGAGGGTGGTAGATTCAAAGGAAATGTGCGGAAAAATTACTTCACTGAAAGGGTGATAGATAAATGGAATATTCTCCCATATGAGGTGGTTGAGGCCAATACAGTAGAACAATTTAAACATGCTTGGGATAAATATAAGGGTATCCTAAATTGAAACCCAAATTGAGGGTAAATAGGGTCTAGGGTCAGTATAGTTTTCAATAAACAAATGGGCAGACTAGATGGGCCATGTGGCTCTTATCTGCCGTCACTTTCTATGTTTCTATGTTTCTATATAAAGAGAAGAAGGAACACGCTGGGCAGCCAGAAAGTGGAAGTGACTGCTCTCTGCTCTTTGCCTGTGCTGAGCTCTGATTGGCTGCCTGTGCTGAGCTCTGATTGGCTGCCTGTCTGCCTGTCAGGAAACCGTCCCCAGCATTGCTGTAGGACGTCTCCCACTGACACCAATGATGGCTGGGACTGTGTGCCAGTGAAGGCTGACAACGGACCAACACCCTCCCTCCCCCCATTCCCCCAAAAGAAAACATTTCCGAACTCTTTAAAATAAATAATATAAAAAAGGAAGGAACTTTTTTTTGTTTAATCTAAATGACCATGTGTACTGTACATACCCAGGCCTTTCAGCAGGTCCGGGCCCGGGTAATTAGTACCCCCTCGTCCCCCCCTTTCTGTGGCACTGTAGCTGACTGCCAAAATATCTAAGACATCCATTAACGTTCTCTGTGAAATCAAGAAGTTTATCATGTAGATTTGAAAATAATAAAATAATTTTTATTTTATATTTTTTAAGTAATTTATAATTTACTTCTTTCACACATTAAAATAGTAGTTTTATATTGAAGGAACAGATCTAAAAGCACAATAATGATATCAAGGCCGATTGAACTGCGCTTCTTCCCATCCGCAGCTCCAATACCACTCAAGGTATACTCCTCCTATACCCCCAATGTCGTACCGTTGACACTCCCCACTACAGAGAGTGTCAAATAGTTCAACTGAGTTAAAAAATTGGTGGGGTATTGGTGTCTGCACTAAGGATCAATATACCTTCCCTCTGGTTGCCCAAAGTCCTCTTTAAGTGTCCAGAAACAAGTCCTTAATGTTCGAGATGATCCTTGATGTTCTTCTGACTTTCACCCTTATTTTTATTTTCTTCTTTCTATTTCAGATGCTCCGGTCCGCTCGGAAAAATAGAGAAAACAAAAACTTGGTGTGATAACGTTTCCAGGTGGGTACCACTTCACAAAAAAATGCCTACTCACATTAATTCTATCTTGTTTTCTTTCCTTATTTTAGACCATGCTCTCTCTTTCTTTGTAGATGAGAATCCTTGTGTAATACCTCACAGGTAAGTATAAGTTCCACCTTAAGTACTACTGACACTATTTCTCTCTTGGATCAAATACCTGTAATGTTTACACCCCGTCACAGAACTCCACCTGTATCCGCCCATGGACCGTATTGTCCTTCTTTTACTTCTCCTCTGACTCTCTTAAAGACACTACAGCACACCACTCCTTGCGTAGAAACAACCAACACACCCACGCTTAACCGAAATTGGGTACTCACATCTACCCCCCTTGGGGTTTTGCAGGGTATATGTGTCTGTGGACTAGATTCCTGGTATGGTTATATTGTGGTCCCAGTCTGTTTCCTGTTCAGGAGTAGTTCCTTGGGAGTTCCTTAGGAATAAAACACACACCTCTCCTTGTGCGATATTGGCAGCAACAAATAATAAGGTAAGTAAAATGCTACTCACAGTGAGCCCCTCTTGGGCTTATGCTTCTCATACGATTTCTTTGTTTCACCTCCCGAATGAAATGCAGAGATTTCCCAGAAAAAAACACTTTTATTTAAAACAACTAAATCCATTAAAAAACAACAACAACCTTCTGAACATACGTGGGATGGGATCCTGTTTTCTTCCCCCTCTATAGATAAAGAAACATCCCTACCCCTACAAAAATCCCCCAAGTCCCGCTGTCCTCAAAGCTTTTAATGGACTCCTCAATCTACCGGTGTTGATCCCAAAAAAGGACCCTTATGGGAAAAACACTTTCGGACAGGGAGAGGGAGCAGATTATCTGGGAGAAGAATGGCAGGTGATTCCTAATCTGGGTGTGCACCGACTAGTTTCAAGCACGTTTGTTCTCTTTCTCAAGGTATTAACCCTTGGGGGATGGTGGTCACCTTTTAAAGCTTCCCCTGTCTTCTAATTCGTAAGCAATCTTCCTGCTCCTCCCCTTTCTTAAACTTCACATTTTACCATTATGAACTATGATGTTTCGACCATTGAGGAGACGATTGCTGTAAATTCCTGATAATTAAGAATATGACCGCTAGTAGTGTATTTGGCCCTATGGACTGGAAAGAAAGTGTTAATCCCGTCCAGTCAAATAGGAGCGAGGTAATTGGAATGGAACCTCCCCCAGACAATTCCCCACATATAGGAACTTACTTGTACATTTAGATTGAATTCATCAATTCAGTCTAATATCACACAACAAATTAAAGAGACAGTGAGAGTTGTAATTACGATTGGGACAGAAAGATACTAAATACCACTTAGACCGGACAAGAACACGTTAGAATAAACAAAAGAGTCATGGTTGTATCAAGTTTTTATTTTATTTTATTGACATATTGTTGAATTTTTTTATCACCCAACGTTAAAGAGGATCATAATGGTAAAATGTGAAGCTTAAGAAAGGGATGGAGCAGGAAGATTGCTTACGAATCAGAAGACAGGGGAAGCTTTAAAAGGTGACCACCATCTCCCCCAAGGGTTAATACCTTGAGAAAGAGCACAAACAAGCTTGAAACTAGTCGGTGCACACCCATATTAGGAATCACCTGCAATTATTCTCCCTCTCCCTCTCCGAAAGTGTTTTTCCCATAAGTGCTCTTTTTTGGGATCAACACCAGTAGATTGAGGAGTCCATTAACAGCTTTGAGGACAGCGGGACCTGGGGGATTTTTGTAGGGGTAGGGAAGTTCCTTTATCTATAGAGGTGGAAGAAAACAGGATCCCACGTGCTAAACGTATGTTCAGAAGGTTGTTGTTGTTTTTTAACGGATTTAGTTGTTTTAAATAAAAGTGTTTTTTTCTGGGAAATCTCTGCATTTCATTCGGGAGGAGAAACAAAGAAATCGTATGAGAAGCATAAGCCCAAGAGGGGCTCACTGTGAGTAGCATTTTACTTACCTTATTATTTGTTGCTGCCAATATCGCACAAGGAGAGGTGTGTGTTTTATTCCTAAGGAACTCCCAAGGAACTCCTCCTGAACATGGAACAGACCAGGACCACAACATAACCATACCAGGAATCTAGTCCACAGACACATATACCCTGCAAAACCCCAAGGAGGGTAAATGTGAGTATCCATTTTTGATTAAGGGTGATGTGCTGTTGTGTCTTTAACAAAGTCAGAGGAGAAGTAAAAGAAGGGCAATACGGTCCACGAGCGGATACAGGTGGAGTTCTATGACGGGGTGTAAACATTACAGGCATTTGATCCAAGAGAGAAATAGTGTAAGTAGTATTTAAGGTTGAACTTATACTTACCTGTGAGGTATTACACAAGGATTCTCCTTCCTTCCTTTTTTGATATATGGAGAGTGGGGGAAGGTGACCAACTAAAGATAAGGAGAAAAATCCAGATATATCATCTACAAAGAAAGGGAGAGCACGGTCTAAAATAAGGAAAGAAAACAAAGATAGAATTAATGTGAGTAGGCATTTTTTTGTGAAGTGGTACTCACCTGATTGGAAAAGTTATCACACCAAGTTTTTGTTTTCTCTATTTTTCCAAAAGGACCAGAGCATCTGAAATAGAAAGAAGAAGAAAAACCAAGGGTGAAAGTCAGAAGAACATCAAGGATCATCTTCGAACATTAAGGACTTGTTTCTGGACACTTAAAGAGGACTTTGGGGAACCAGAAGGAAGGTATAGTGATCCTAAGCGCAGACACCAATACCCCAACAATTTTTTAGATCTAAAAGTAATATACAATGCATTAGTAAAGCACATTACACAACGGAACAGTGCATAAGCACTGTTGAATTTGTTGTGACCCATTTAGCTGCCCCACCTGCATTCCTGTTGCAGCACAGGCCAGGACCATCTTCCTTCATGTTAGTCTGCTTCACATGGCCATGAAGCCATACCCCTTTCATGGCATCTTGGAAGCTACGCCCCTTTTTCAGAGGTTTAGTTTTTTTTGCACATTTTTAATTTTTTTTTTATTATATTTTCAATCAGGGGGGTTTCTGAGCAACCCACTGCTGTATGCAGGAGTGGACCTACCATTGGTGCAACAGGTGCACAGCCGTCATCACCACAATACCAAAGCTCCCCACCAGGGTACATGGGATATCATCAGGGCCAAAGCATATTTTTTGCACCTGGGCTCACAGCTCACTAGTTATGCCTCTGGCTGTATGAGTGAGTGAGAGAGAATGGGTGGCAGTTATGTGTATGTGTGTGAGAAAGAAAAGGTGCAGTTATATGTATGTAAGAGTGAGAGAGGGGGGGGGACAGTAACGTGTATGTGTGTGTGAGAGAGAGGGGGGAGAATTATGTGTATGGAAGATAGAGGAGGGGGCAGTTATGTGTATGTGTGAGTGAGAGAGAAAGGGTGGCAGTTATGTGTATGTGTGTGAGAGAGAAAAGGGGCAGTTATATGTATGTAAGAGTGAAAGAGAGAGAGGGGCAGTTATGTGTATGTGTGTGAGACAGAGAGAGAGGAAGAGGCAGTTATGTGTATGCAAAAGAGGGAGAAGGGGTCAGATATGGTTATGTGTGACATACCCTCCAACTGTATCTATTAAACAGGTACAGTACCATTATTTAATGATCTGTACCGGCTAAAAGGGCTCCTGTACTGGATTCTGGCCCTGCAGTTCCCTCCCCCCTATACTCACCTTCCAGTCCTGCAATGTCTAATCACTATAGCAGAACTGTGGGGACAGACTCTGACAGCTCTGTTAAAGTGACAAGAGACCTGTGAATTCTTTACTCATATGCTTAGGTATGAAATTTGATTTTACACCTTATCATACATGCAAATGAAAGCATATTAAAACCACACCCTCTTCTTTGGACTAGCAATGCCCCCTTCCTTGACACACTGCCCGGGTGTACCGATTTTCTATAAAAAATTGTTGGAGGGTATGGTGTGAGAGCCTACCTCCACTTTTGGGGGACTGTCTTGCTGTCCCGCCTGCATTACAATGTTTTTTGTGCTGCTGTGGCTCTCCTACGGGAGCCCTGTAGGACCAAATCTGTTACTGAATGGCAGTGACACTAACCTATACAGTCACTGCCATTCAAGAAAAGAGATTTGGTCCTACAGGGATCCCATAGGAGACCTGTATTGCCAGCGATCACGTGACCTCAGACCAGACGCTGGAGAGAGGGAGAGTCAGACAGTGGGAGTGCCGTGGAGGAAGGCAGAAGACATCAAAAGTAAGTAACATAATAAATGGTCTGACATGGAGGCTGGCATTGGCAATAAGGGTTCAGATAGAGGTTGGCACTTTCAATAAGGGGCCAGATGGAGGCTGGCAATAATATGGGGCAGACATGGAGGCTGGCAATAATAATAAGGGGCAGACATAGAGACTGGACATAATATTAGGGGGCGGGGCGAACATGGAAGCTGGCACTAGCAATAAGGAGGCAGATCAGTGGTGGGATTCAGCCAGTTCGCATTGGTTCCGCAGTACGGATACCTAATGTTAGGTATGGTTCTGAGAACCGTTTGCAAATAAGCGCCGCCAGGGCCAGCCCCCCGCTATTGAGACTGGCGACGCTCATACAGGGGTTCGTGTATGAGCTGCCGCAGTAGTTACATAGAGCAGTGCTTGGAAATCTCCTTTCACTGTTCTATGTAACAGATGCTGCAGCTCATACTCATATAGGAGGAAGGAAAGCAGGACACACAGAGGTAAGTAAAAGGGGAGAAGCTGGAGGTACATAATGGGGAATACTGAGGGGGCTGGAGGCTAATGATAAGGAATACTGAGGGGGGCTGTAGACACATGATGGGGAATACTGAGGGGCACTGGAGGCACATAATAAGGAATACGGAGGGGGGCTGGAGGCACATGATGGGGGATACTGAGAGGGGATGGAGGCACATCATGGGGAATACTGTGGGGGCTGGGGGCACATAATGGGAGATACGGTGGGGGGCTGGAGGCACATAATGGGAGATACTGAGGGAGGCTGGAGGCACATAATGTTTATTGTTCTTATTTGAGTATTAAATGCATGATTTATTAAACTACCTTTTGGTATAACTTTTGGTATACTTAAAATGGTCATTAGGACATAGAACCTGTTGTTAATTTATTTGAATCCCACCACTGGGGCAGATGGAGACTGGCACTGGCAATAAGGGGGCAGATGGAGGCTGGCACTGGCAATAGGGGGGAGACAGGGAGAAAGGCCCTGACATTTGGGGAGACATGGAGACTGTCACTGGCAATAGGGGACAGATGGAGGTTGGCAATGGCAATAGGGGACAGATGGAGGCTGGCACTGGCAATAGGGGGAAGACAGGGAGAAAGGCACTGGCAATTGGAGACAGACATGGAGGCTGGCACTGGCAATAGGGGCAGACATGGAGAAAGGCCCTGGCAATTGCAGGCAGACATGGAGGCTGGCACTAGCAATAGGTGCAGACATGGAGGCTGGCATTTGCAATAACAATAAAGGCAGATATGGAGGAAGGACAAATAAAGGGGCAGATATGGAGGCTGGACTTATGAAGGCTGGACAACTAATAAGGGGCAGGCATATGGATGGCAGGCTTAATAATAAGGGGCAGACAAATGGATGGCAGACCTAATAATAAGGGGCAGACATATGGATGGCTGAATAAAAGGTGCAGGTACTAAATCTGCTGGTCTGGGCAGTGCAAGAAACACACACTTTGCCAGACATTTCCACAGGGTGGTATAAGACACATCCCCTCTACCAAGCCGCACAGAGAGAGAGAAGGTTGGCAGTTATGTGTATGTGTGTGAGCGAGAAGAGGAACAGTTATGTGTATGTGAGAGTGAGAGGGGGGACAGTTATGTTATTGTGAGAGTGAGAGGGGGGCAGTTTTGTGTATGAGAGAGAAAGAGAGAGAGACCCCTGCCACCCCCCTTCTCGCTCTCTCTCTCTCTCTAGAGAGAGAGCGAGAAGGGGGGTGGCAGAGATTTTCAAACTACGTTATACCAAACAAGACAAAAAAAAATGCATTTTAATTCCACCTATAACCTGGTCTGACAGTTTCACATAAACCATGAATTCCCCATATCTGCCCTTGCAAGCAACTGTCAATCATCCTAAAGAGGAGCTTTCATTGGCTGGAAAAAAATTTGTAATTTAAAAGGAACTTAACTTTTTCCATACAATAATGATGTCAGTAGTGGGTGGCCATTTTAACTGCAATGCTTTTCGTTATGGCCGACAAATCACTTGTGCGTGGCTCGGAGTTTTATCATTTTGTGGTATGTTTCAGACAGCAAATGAAAGCCTGGTTTGGCTGCTTACACTGTGCCAGATTGGACATTGCTATATGGAGAGGTGAAGGGAGAGGTGGCATCATTCATGGCAGAGAGGGAGAATACTCAATGTAAGTATTTATGCAGGAGGAGTGCGTACATTAAGTCCAGCCTGATGTCTATTTTGAGATTCAATACCCTCACTGACCGAAACCATAATCCCGCCAAAGCTTTATGAGCAACTGTGGAAGCTTTTGAAGAGGAAAAGTAGATGGCACACTTGCGGATGTTCATTATGTGTTGGACCTCATCTCCATAATACTGTCCAGACAGAGCTTTACACTCCGGATTTCCATTCCACCCTGGAGGAGAACAGTGATTGTGCATTCGAATACTGCACTATTTCCTGCATGTTTGGAGTCTGGATTTCCACATTTCTCAAATTGTGAGGTCATGGAGGCATTTCTGGAAGCACTGTACCATTGCTTCATCTCTTTGTCTCAAGGACAGTGTCTGGATGACACTATTGCTGGCTTCATGAGACAAGGATATCCGCAGTGTGATGGACCAACTGACTGGAAACACATTCTCATCTTAGACCCTGTACAGAACCCAGCGGATTACCACAACAGGAAAGGTTGGCATTTCATTATTTTACAGGCTGTCGTTGACCACAATTATTGGTAAGCATCCTTTTACATTTCAATGTCACTGAGACTTATGATGTGTAGTGCAACTAAATGCTAAATATATGCTATTTTCAGTTTCACAAATGTGTCTGTTGGCTGACCTGGAAGCTCTAATGACGCCCAAGTGTTGGCCAGTTCCAACACCTACCACCTTACTGAGGAGGATCAAGGTGGATACTTGTTCCTTAGAGAGGGAAATATGTCTGTTTATTTGAGAGGTTGATATTGTCTATCAGGCTGCTAATACTATTTTTATTAATATTTATTTTTGGGTACAATCCCTGTCATGTTGTTTTAAAGTTCTATATTGTATTTGATGTCCATTTTTTGCAGACTGTGTATCAGCAACTTATGTGTATTACTATTGTAGGTATTATTACATATAAATAGGTAATACATATATTAGATATTTAAAACAGTTAACTTGTTTTTCAGAAATCAGACTGTGAATGGTGTAGAGATTTCGGTACACCCTTTGCGTTGATGGCTGATGAAGGGCTTCTCCCAGCACCATCAACTTTCTCTGGAGCTAGTGTGAATCATCCATACCCTTAGCTCGGCTCAGATCCTTGTGGAAAATGCATTTGGACATTTAAAGGGACAATGGCGGTGTTAGTTAAAACGCACAGATATAGACCCAAACTTGTGCCTCGTGTGGTTAATACTTGCTGTATTTTACACAACATATGTGCAGTTTCTGCTGGAGTGGTAAGCTACCTGAGCAGTCTGAACCAGAGACAAGTGAGGATGAGCGTCACAACACCAGTGCAGAACTCATTAGCACAACCTTGCTACAAATCTTTATTCAATTAAATAAGAAAGAATCAAAGTTTTCAAACAAAATATGTTTATTTTATCTAAAAAAAGGTATTTCTTAAACGTTGCATATTTTCTCATATGCTGATTTTTAGAACATGTGTATAAAGTGCTTAGAAACCATACAAAAATAAAACACACATATTTTATAAACTATAAAATAATAGATAAAACAATTAAACAATTACAATTGTTCATGTCTTGGGTAGTGTTCAGGTTGTTGGGCAGGTGGATGATAAGCAGCAGCAAAGCTTGATGACTGGTGTCCAGGTGTGTATGAACCACCAGGAATGGTAACTGCCTGCTGGGCAGGTGCATGTTGAGGTTGCGGTGCACCAAAGCTTGTAGATTGGTGTTCAGGTGGGAGTGCAACGCCAGAAAAATTAGCTCCTTGTTGCCCTGGGGTAGGGTAATTATGTTGAGTGTAGGGTGGGAATGTTTGGCCTCTGTGCTGGTAGCTTGCCTCACTGTGGTGGGGCTACAATAGGGGTGGTGGTGGGTGCTTCTGCTGGTAGCGCATACCCTGCAGGACCTTGCAGATAAAGGCTATATTACACGCCCAGTTTTCACAGCTAATGTTGGTAATTCGCTCAAAGAAATTATTTTGTAATCGGTGCTCATGCTCAAAGAACCGCTCCATGTGGTCGTCTTCCTGCCTCTGCACGGCTTTATCCATGTCAGTTACCACAGTCATGGATTTGTTGCGACGGTTCATTCTTTTGCAATTTTTGACATTATAAATTATAAAAGGAAAAAAAAAAATATAAACAGCACATTAGGATAGTAGTACAATATGTGTTAATATGTTTTTTTTGGTGCAATATTAAACCGCAGTGTAGTAAGCCATTGTGCTTCAGGACTCCTCCCTCCTGCATTTCTTGCACGCTGCAACAGTTTTTTCAGTGTATAAAGTTTTGTGTATAAGGTTTTTGGACATTATGGACATTTTATTACATTTTTAAATGCTGTCCTTTGTGGCATCATGGAAAGACAACATTGAATCTTTTTAACAAAACAATATACTTAAAGAATTCATGTAAGGATACAAGTTATTTTAAAAAAAGCAGACTTACGATTACCATGCAAAGCTGTGGATGTACTTGGCTCATCCAGAGCGGCCACCGGCTGATCAACTATAAAAGAGAAAAAAAGAGAATACAGCACACTAGGATTGTAAGACAATGTGTGTTAATATGATTGTTTGGTGCAAAATTTAACAGTAGTGTAGTAAACCACTGTGCTTCAGGACTCCTCCCTCCTGCACTTCTTGCATGCTGCAAGATATTTTTTAATGTAAAATGTTTTGTGTATAATGGTTTATGAGAAATTTTATAAAATTGTACTTTTGCAAATTGTTTCCTCAGGGCCTTTAGCTTGCTTACAACTTGTTGATTCTTTTTATGCCTCATTCCTCCTGCTTTTTAGCAATATTGAAATAAATATGTGCATCTTTCACAGTTCCAGATATCTGGGCTTTTATTTCATCCCTTTTGCATATAGCCAAATCATCTTCTCCTCATTCCAGTGAGCCATGTTTTCTCAAATGCTGTGGCAGTATTTAATGACATCATCCTCCAGTGCTGTAATCCCTCCAATCAGGTGTCTTTGGGAAAGATCCATGTTGAAAAACAACACAGGACCTTTCACATTGATACCAATCCCGTGTGTGATCCGGAAATGCCAGTTCATTAGAACCGGGTCCAGGAAAATGAGACAATTCACATCACCACCAAATACTCAGGTTTTTACAAAACCCGGGTTTTTGACCCTGATATCTGGTGGTGATGTGAAAGGGGAGGAGGGGCAGTTATGTGTATGAGAGAGAGTGGGAAGGTGTGTGTATGTGCAAAAGAGTGCGAGGGGGGCACTTATGTGTATATGTATGTAATAGCAGTTACAGCAGTGTGTGTGTGTGTGCGTATATGTCAGTGTTAGTCATGGTCTGTACTTCTCTTCTGCACTGTGTACTGTAGGGGAAAAGTGCTGTCCCAGGATTTAAGTTCTGATGTTCTGCATTTTGTCACAATCAGAATCCAGGATAAGGTAGGTTCATATATTTCATTGGGAGCAGTTTAAAGCTGTATTTCTAAGAGAAACATAATTTATTTATAATTCATTATATTATATTATGTTTATCATTTATGTTATTTTGTGTATTTGTATGTGTGATAGAAGTTATTAAAGGGGGCGCACCATAAATACTTTAGCCTAGGGCGACTGAGACCCTTAATCGTGCCCTGCAAATAGGTACAACTATGTTTTCTCTCTTTTTGCCTCCACTTTCCTGTGTTAATGGCTCTTAGCGCTTTATTAGTGGCAGGTGGTACAGTGTGCAAAGATTGCACTATTATACACCATAATAGACACTATTCAGCCACTCATACAAGTGCTAAGAGCCATTAACCCTTAGTCTGCAAAAAAGTGCTAGGAATATAGGACTGTATTCACACTTAAGTGCAGAATCTCTGTGCATATTTTTTACAGTTATGTTCCCAAATGAACCCAAATATATGCACCGAAATCATGGCCGGCTGTGTAGATGCATGTCTGTTTCACCAGCACAGGATGTGAAGTCAGAGGTTGTATGAGTTTCAATTCCTGTGTGGTGACTGTCAGAGGCGTTTTAAGAACCCCTCTTACCTAAGCCAGGACTGTCCAAATGTGGGGGCCGAAAAGGGGATGGAGTTTAACGGCACTGTAAGCCCCGTCCCCTTTTAGCCCCACAAATCTGGACAGTCCCACCGCAGGTAGAGGGGGACTAATTTGGCATCTATATCTTCCCTCCGGAATAAAAAAATAGATGCTGAATGGCCCCCCTTCCCCTGTCAACCCAGGATGCATGCCACAGGGCCCCCTGTTCTGAGGGACCCGTGTGCACTGCACACCCTGCACCAATTATAGATACGCCTATGGGAACTGTGCAGTTCAGCATTTTACCAGAGTCTGAGGAGTAAAGACCTATTGTTAAAGCACCAAAAGTGTCATCCTTCTTGTTTCACACACACTTTTACATGGTGTCAGAAGTGGGATCCTCAAGGTCTGAGGAGAATAAACCCACTTGTATTTGATGAAATTGTGGCTGACAACTGGCTGCAATTCAAAAGGGAATGGTTTGTCAACTCCATTGCAGGCCTCTCAGACAAATCCAAGAAAGTCCAGGCATACAAGCTGCTGAACAAATCGGATGCATTTGTGTATTCTGATCGGGAAGGCAGGTACTGACGCTGACAAATCGGATGCATTTGTGTACGCTGAGGGGGAAGACAGAGAGGATCCTGACATCCTGATCGCAAAGTTTGAAGAAATCTGCATGCCAGGTGCTAAGTTCTTCAGTACACTGGATGCAAAGTGTGGCTTCTGGAAGATCCCTCTTGACAGAGCTTCATCTTTGCTCACTGTTTCATGACCCCAAACAGGTGGTATGTCTACCTTCGTATGCCCTATGGAATCACCACCGGCATTGAGGTCTTCCAGCGCTGCATGGAACAACTGTTTGCAGGTTACCCATGTTAGATTATTGTTGATGACATCCTGGTGTGGGGCCGTACCAGAGAAGAACATGATCAGCGTCTGCATCGTGTACTCCAAAGGGTCCGTGCACTAAACCTCAAGTTAAACCCTGACAAGTGCAAATTCCAAGTGTCGCAAGATCAGGGGTTTAGGTTTCCATTTACTAAGCAATCCCCAGGCACAGTCCCTTGTTTGGCAGTAGCAATCACCAGAGTTCAATGCAGATATAGTGCAAATCAAGATGTGTGGTTTATTTTGCACACCCAGGTGTCCTCCTAATTAACCCAAAACCTGGAACAGGTTTTTTTTTTACACACCTCCTGCCTCCTAAAACTATTAGTTCTGTCACATATCCCTCCCCCTTGTTTCAGCTTAGGGGTTGGAACAGCTTTCAGTGAACACATTCTGGATATTGCGTTCATCTGCCCTTCTTACTCTTTATAGGGAGTAAACTGTCCTTCACATGTCTCTTCTAACAACCCATGGGAGAGTTTGGGTTATAAACTTGATTCAGGGGGTTTGTCACCGTCCTGGGTTTAAGTTGTAGAGGAGGTCTATTTCTAAGGCTGCTGAGAGTGTTACCTTGGCTGTTAAACACATGAGACATGTAACCTCTATTTATCAAAGTAACCCTCAAATTCACATTTCTCTTAACACCACTATCTGTTGAACCAACAATACCAGAAAAGCAGCCTCTCCATGAAGGACTATACTCATCAGAATCCTCCTTATTTCCAAGACCTCTCACATCACCAATGTTTCTATTACCTGGCCTAGCATTTTTATTTGTCAGATCACATTTCATTCTGGTATTTTCCTTAGTAAAGGTTTTAGAGTTGTACATCTTAGTAGGTACAATGCCACAACTAGACCCCTTTCTTTCCATGTTGTATACACAGTTTTTCTTACTGGATCCCTCTCCTTTTTCTAATTCATCAACACCCTCCATCTCTAAGCAACTACTGTTTACCAGCTCTTTTGTTTCCCCATTGCTTATAGTAACAACATTTTCAACACTTTTTCGGACACCCTCAGTATTGGCCATCCCCTCTATCACTAAGGAAGAGATACTATAGGGTGCTGCATAGCTGACTTCATGGTTTACTAGTTCATGTGTGGTCATTACAAATTCTGAGCCACTTTGCTCAGCACTAATATCTAGGACCACCTGCCGTACTAAACCATTATCCAGAAAAGTAAATTCAGTATTACCATGTAGGCTACCACAGAAGTTACTTTCTTCAATTACTTCATCAGTTATTGTCAAACCATTCATCAGAAAAACGAAGTCTGACAATCCCTCCTCAATACTTGCAGGACCAACTTTTACACCACCAGGGGTGTCTGCTTTCAGCTGGGCTATAACACAATTGCAAGTGTTTTCTCCTACACCTAACATAGGAGGCATTTTTTCCACATCATCATCAGGGTTCACCTTCTTTAACTTCGGGTATGTTACTCCCTCATGAACAATAACATTTTCCACTCCCACAGTAGACATACAATCCGACATGTTGACCACACTTCGTAAGAAAATATGTGGAACATTACATTGCATCCCACTATTGTTCTTACCACATTTTAATTTGGCATCCAAGCTAGAACAATGGAACCAGTTAAACTCAGGGGACCTTTCTATTGCCCCTGTGTCAGCCACACTGAACTGGAACTGGGATACTCAGTTTTGAGACCATCTGGCTTTCCCACAGACCCCAAAAAATAAGGAAAATGATTTCCTAAAATGATATCAAATGGTAAATTGTGAACTAGACCCACAGTGACTACTAGGGAACCACACACGGTTTCTATATTCACTTTAGCAGTATCATAAGGCTGAAAATCACTGTATATGCATGTTACCTCAATAAAACTTTTCAAACACTTCTCTTGTTTTACCAACTCTTTCACCAAAATAACTTTACTGCCGGAGTCTAGCAAAGCCTCAGTATATTTGCCCTCCACAGTTACCAAGCACCTCTGTTTGTCAAGGTCAGCATGATTAACTGCAGCACAGGTTGACTGGGCAAACAGAGATAAATTGCAGTTACCATTAGCAACATTGCATTCAGTATCATCATGCCTCTCACATAACATTTCCTTATTACTTCTCAAACAGTTATCATATTGCATTTCTTCACTGGTCTCTGGACAGTTAGCACATGACATATCATTAACATTTTCTGAACAGTCAATATCTTGCACCTGACACATTTGTTTTCCAAGCTCAGCCTGTCGCACTACAGTACTTGCTGGTTGAGCAAAGAAAGACATTCGGCGATCAACATAAGCAGAATCACATTGCATAGGTTCTGACACAAGTGGACAATTAGCAGCAATATGTCCCATCTCACTTCATCTGAAACATTCAATCAGGTTTTTCTCATGTTTAATTTGAGACAAAAACCTTTCTGGAGTGTCCCCAGTTTTCTTACTACCAGTCTCTGGATTCTTAAGTTCATATAAATGTCCCACACCCATTTCCCTTGCAACAGTCTTACCAGTTATCACTGGAGCTCGCCGTTAGTGGATGGTTGGGTTAAATAAACAGTTCTTCAGCCGCCACATATCTCTCAACCATTTCTACTAGCTTCTCTGCTGACAACTGGCAGGGTTCTAAGGTGTTTATCCATGACAACCCTCTCCACGATCTATGGTCCCGTTAATGCCTCCGGCTGTAGCCACTTTGTGGTGACATGGATGAGGTCATGCATATGTGAGCGTGGAGCGTTTCTCCATCTCATAACTCCAGCGATTACCTCTTTGAGCTCGTAGCGCCATAGTGACCACCAAACATGTGAGGACTTCCACTTTCAACTTGTCATAGTCCTTAGCATCTGCAACACTTAAATCAAAATAAGCCTTCTGCACTTCCCCAGACAGGAAAGGTGCCAGCAGTCCTGCCCACTGAGTTTTGGGCCAGTTTTCCCTTTCTGTCGTCCGCTCAAAGGTACTCAGGTATGCTTCCACATTATCAGTACTGGTCATCTTTTGCAGAAAGTGACTAGCTTGTATGGATGTAGAGCTAGTGGTATTATCTGCTGGAGGTTCACCGCTCTGCTGTTTTATCAGTTCAATGTTTTGTGCCCAGGGGCGTAACTAGACCTCTGTGGGCCCCACAGCAGAATTTTGAAGAGGCCCTCATTCCCGCTATAATATATATATATTTTTTTTTTATAAAATTATTTTGATAAAGAAAAAAGTCTGCCAATCAACACTTAGCAAGGGAGCAGAGGGGCATAAAAACTATATAAATAACAAAATTAACAACACTTTTAAATTGCTATTATGTGTTTTTAATGTGCTGCTAGTCATAATTATATATCTTATAGAGTTTTTTTTTTGTTTATTAGAATAGGAAAGTAAAAAATATAAACAACATTCATTGGTTTTCTTTCTAGGTTTATCTTCTTGCTTATTTAATTATTCTGAGAGCCCTAAACATTAGTCACCTCAGCAGTCAGTCCTCTCCTGGCTCAGGACAGAGTTAGGGTCTGCAGGGTGCCTCTCCTCCACACAGGAATCCTATGCTGGTCTCTCAGGATGAACAGAGGGGGCGGCTCCTCCCTCTCAGCTATGCAAATTTCAGTAACAAGAGGGCCCATAGACTCTCTAGTGACTGAGACATCGGCAAGCATGAGAGGGATGGGCCGTCCCCTCTGCTCATCAGTGATAGTGATAGCAGACCCTCCAA
Organism: Limnodynastes dumerilii; assembly: GCA_011038615.1. Taxonomy (NCBI): domain Eukaryota; kingdom Metazoa; phylum Chordata; class Amphibia; order Anura; family Limnodynastidae; genus Limnodynastes; species Limnodynastes dumerilii. Next base: position 178,717 of record WWET01002513.1, read on the forward strand.
CATGACCCCCTCCATTCGGTAAATAATACTCTGCTCCTGCTCTTCCTTCCTAAAATGATTGCAGTCACCTGTGTTATACTAGTTATTTGAATAGAAAGGTGTGTAACACCTTCTCGATCCAAGCTGTATTAACCTTGCATTGCCAGCTAAGCAGTATCAATCCTGTTTCTCCAATCAGCAGTATCAAGCCTGCTTCTCCATCCTTCACCAATCAGCCTGGTTCTCCAGCCAGCAGTATTAAGCCTGCTTATCCTGCCAACAATATTAAGCCTGCTACTCCTGTCCACAGTGTCCAGTCAATCCAGTCCACAGTTTCCTGTCTGCAATCCAGCAAACAATCTTCAGTCTGCAAACCCAAACTGTGGTATATAGCCAGCTAAACCCATCCAGCCCAGTCCTGTTCCGTAGTTTATGAATTGCCGTTGTGTTAGACCATGTAGCTTTCATTACTGTCCAGACAAGAAAACTAGCCCTAGGAATCCTAAACTGGTTCTGAAAGCCTTTCGGTCTGTGACACACAGCAGATAAGAGTCACATGGCTCATCCCAGTTGTTTATTTAAAACTATACCATCAAAAACTAGATGGTAAGTTAATAATAGCTAAATTAGATTTTTCTTTATAATTGTGAAATACTAAATATATTTTTTTTTTATTGAATGGATTTTGTTCTGGTACTTGTTTATCTTTGCGGCCCCCGCTACGTAACTTATGTATCCCCGCTACGTAAGTTACGTACATCTTTTTTTTTTTTTTCCAATTCTCTCTCTCTCTGGGGGCACGGGCACTGGGGGTAGGTAGGTGACACTGATGTTCTGTGTGGCGGCAGCGGGAGCCGGCTTCTGGAAACCGAACATGAAACAGCGGGTGCGTGCGTGACACTGATGCAACAATAATGTCCGTGACCGGACATGTTGCTGTATCGGGGACGGACGGATGGACGGAGATGATGTTCTGTGGCGGCGGGAGCCTCTGGAGACCGGACATGACACGGCGGGGACATTGGGGACACGAAGGGGGGACGGACGGACGGAGAGACACCCTCCACCTCATTATTGTTTTACATGGGGCGGCCGCCGCCGCCGGGGGACACACACAGCTGCACCGGAGCGCGGTCGGTCGCACGCTCGCGCACGCCCTCTGCTGCGGAAAATAATATGCAAGCGTAACCAGCAGCCTCTCCAGCAGGGGGCCGCAAAGATAAACAAGTACCGAAAAATGTTATGCTTGGCTTTGCACTAGTGGAACAACAGCTCCCAGCATAACATACAGAATAAAGTATATTTAGTCAAACACTTGCAGAAAATTGCAACACTGCAAAAAAAAAAAAACCATACAGCTACCTGTTCTCCAGGTTTTTCCAATTGCTGCTGCTTAATTACTTGCACAAATCTTTGCTCTTTGCACACAGACTTTTCACTGCTGTTCAGTGCCTTGCTTAGTAACTTGCTTGTATTCTCCAACATATATCGCAAGATCAGGGGTTTGGGTTTCCATTTACTAAGCAATCCCCAGGCACAGTCACTTGTTTGGCAGTAGAAATCACCAGAGTTCAATGCAGATATGGTGCAAATCAAGATGTGTGGTTTATTTTGACATACAAGTGCAGCATCACATAAAACAAACTCATAACAATAAATGTTAGGCCTGTCTGGCCACTAACAAATCCCTCTCTAGGGTGAGTGGACCTTCTGTCCAGCTCACCAATACACAAAATACATAAATTAACCTGTGTACTGTTCACAGCCTCCCTGGCCGTGTCTGGGTGCGATCTCTCTAGAGGCCACCTGCCTCTCTGCCTTCTGCTGAGAGAGAGAGAGATCCCTGTTCAATCCCTTAGAATCTCTATATGGAGCACACCCAGGTGTCATCCTAATTAACCCAAAACCTGGAAGAGGGTTTTTTACACACCTCCTGCCTCCTAAATCTATTAGTCCTCTCACACGAGTCACAGAGGTTGCATATGTGGGTCATGTGCTCACCAGTGAGGGTGTTAAACAGGGCCCAAACAAAATCATTGCAGTGCAACAAATGCTGCTTCCAGCTGACCAGCTCGCACTACAGCGCTTCCTTGGAATGACCAATTACTTGTCCAAGTTTGTCCCACAATACAGTGAAACCACAGCACCACTGCGGGAATTACTTCACCAAGACACTGAATGGTGTTGGCTGGACAAACATACAGCTGCTATTAACCAGTTGAATACCATACTCATGAATCCACCAGTACTGCGGTACTTCAATGTGCATGATCCGGTGGTCCTGTCTGCGGATGCCTCTCAAAGCAGTCTAGGAGCTGTGTGCCTACAACACAATAAACCGGTGGCTTTTGCTTCCAGGACTCTTACTGACACAGGAACTAGGTATGCGCAAATTTAAAAGGAACAGTTGACACTGGTATTCGCTTGCCATCGCTTCCATGACTATATCTATGGCCGTCCTGTCATAGTGGAAACTGAACATCATCCGCTCATCACCATACTAAAGAAGCTAATTCATGCTGCTTCATCCCGTATTCAAAGTATGATGCTCAAGCTGCAATGCTACAACTTGGATGTGATCTACAAATGGGTAAAGAAATGTATGTTGCTGATGCCTTATCACAGGCTTTTCAACCTGCCACTGACATGGAAACTGTTGGGGATGATTATGAGGTTATGGCTGTGGAAGTGCCGTCCTTCAGGTGGTTAGAAGAGCTTTGTGCTGCTACCTTGGCAGATGACCACTGCCAGCAACTCTCCAAAGTGATCCTTGAAGGTTGGCCGTTCTTTGGAGAACTTCTCTCCGCTCCTTTTACAGCATGGGGGATGAGCTCACTGTGTCTGAGGGAGTGATACTGCGGAGTCAACGTTTTGTCATCCCTAATGAAATTCTACACCCAGCAGTTGCACCAGGGCCATGCCGGCCTGGAGGGTACCAAGCGCAGGGCCCGTGAAATCATGTTCTGGCCCTCTATGTACAGTGATATTGAACGTGCTGTCTCTGCCTGTGCACTGTGCAATGCCCTGTGTCCTCATCAACCGCGGGAGCCCCTGCAACTTTATGACATTTCAAATCTTCCTTGGTCCATCCTGGCAGCTGCCATGTTTGAATGGAGGGAAAAGGAGTACTTAGTGTTGGTTGCTTCATATTCAAGATGGTTTGAAATCAACTACTTGTACAGCACCACAAGTCAGATGGTCATCGCAAAGCTGAAAAGGCATTTTGCAGTGCATGGCGTTCCACAGCAGCTGATCACCGATAATGCCATGCAATTTAAAAGTAGAGAGTTCAAGGACTTTGCAGATACATGGGACTTCCATCATGTCACAAGCAATCCACACTACCCAGAGTCAAATGGATTGGTAGAGCGCACGGTCAGTTCTGCAAAACAACTCATGGAGAAATGTGCGCGAGACGGATCTGACATATACCTGGCATTATTAAACTTAAGAAACACACCTAGGGAGGGCCTTCCATCCCCTGCACAGTGCCTGTTGGCACGGTGCATTCGAACGAGCATCCCAATGGCAAAGCAGCTCCTGCACCCAAAAGTTGAGTTACATGTACCGGACACTATCAGCAAACACAGAAGGGCTGTAAAAGCATCGTATGACAGATCAGCACATCGTCTGCAACCACTATCTTCAGGTCAGTCTGTCCGCATGCAAACTGAGCGAGGATTCGACAGGATGGCAGTAGTCTAATGTGCTGCATGCCGCCCAAACAGTTACATGGTGCAGTCTGGTGATGGCCTTTATGAATACAACCGGAGCCAGCTGTTAAGTGTGCCTGAGAATGTCTCTACACAACCTGACCCTCTGGATCCTGCCATGAGTGATAGAAATCTTGGTGATGATTCACAAGGTGTGGACAGTCTATCAGCAGATGCAAACCCCAGAATAGGGGAACCTCCTATTGTCTCAGAGCGGGCACCTACTGAGTCCCAACACACCATCACCAGATCTGGACATGTGTCCAAACCTAACCCAAAGTTTCAGGACTTCGTTGTATAGTGTTTATGCCATTTTCTCTTTTTCATTTATTTCTTATATTTTGTTATTATTGTAACTTGTTCAAATATTGCATTTGTATCCACCCAACTTGAAAGGGGGGATCTAGATGCATGTCTGTTTCACCAGCACAGGATGTGAAGCCAGAGGGTGTGTGGGTTTCACTTCCTGTGTGATAACTGTGCAGTTCAGTATGTTACCAGAGTCTGAAGAGTAAAGGCCTATTGTTACAGCACCAAAAGTGTCATCCTTCTTGTTTCACACACACTTTTACAGACTGATTCACAAACATGGATGTCCGACCTAGGAGTTATGCACGCATCGGCACTGAATGAGTCCTGCATGCGTGTCTAGATGAACAAGACTCTTAATGCAAATGAGCTGCACACAGGCTACTAATGTACAGTATGGGTGTTCCAACAGAGTTAGGACTGATTCACAGGTAGGTGTGCCTTGCATAAACGTACATACACATGGTAAAAGTTAAGGTAGCCCTTGACCACTCATAAGTTGATGGACCGTATTGTTTGCTGTAAGGCCATGCATCTTCTTTTACTTAGTTGAGGCCACACCTGCTGCATGTTTACAATCAATGGATGTGTGTTTATAAATGAAACAAATAAAGACTCGTTTTTAAAATCCTATGCTGATTTTACATTTTGTGCAAGACTTTAACATTGTTAACAATATCCGGGTTTATTTATTTATTTATTTATTTATGTTTTCATTAAAATTTTGTGACCAAACACCATTAGAATTACTCATTGAACTGTGTTGGTTGTTTGTGTTGTTTATCTTCTTTAAATTTATATTTTTAAAAGGTATATGAAACTCTCTAGGCCCGATTCAATTAGGTAAAAATAGTTCGCCGGCGTATTTTTAATGCTATTTTTATTAAAATTACGGGCGATATTTTTTTTTTCTATTCAATTATTTTTTTGCGTTAAAAATATGCAGTTTTTTTAACAATATCGTTAATTAAAAATTTGCCCCTATGAGAGGTGCGGATTTTTAACGATGCCCTGTCTTGTGCCCTGACAGGGCATGCTGATGCTTTGCTTCCATGGATGCCAGGGGCCGCTGTGCAAAACTAAACTTTTTTGGAACGTCGCAAATCACTTCCTGCTAGTAGGAAATGCCCGGCGCTAATGACAGGTTATTGGCCAGTGTCTGAAATATCGTGAGAACGATAATAACGCCAATAACCTGTCATTAGTGCCGGGCATTTCCTGCTAGCAGGAAGTGATAACAAAACTTTTTTTGAATGTCGCAAATCACTCCCTGCTAGCAGGAAATGCCCGGCGCTAATGACAGGTTATTGGCCAGTGTCTGAAATGTCGTTCTCACGATAATGAAGTGATTTGCAGGAAGTGATTTGCGACGTTCAAAAAAGTTTTTTTTTTGTTCCCCGTTAAATTTCTTCTTCGCTGCCTGCTCTTTTTGCGCAGCGGTAAAAAAAACAATTGAATAGCCAAATTTTTTACGCTAAATAGCCGGTGAAGGCGTCGTATTTTTTCCAACGCAATATTTTTGAAAATACCGCCGACAATTGAATCTGGCCCTCTATATGTAGTGGATCATTGTATTTATTACTTCATGCAGTATACATTTAATACATTTATGTGTTTTGTTAAGTATGTCATGATTTTTTTATATTTAAAGTTGTATTTTTAATGCTACTTTTGTTTACATATATTAATGAGAGTACGTGTTATTTTTAAAATAACAATAAAAATATTTTCATTTCAGAATCATAAGTGTGTTTATTTATGGATAAGTACCTAAACGCACGGCCCATTTACAGATAATTAAGTCTGCACGTACCTAAATATGCACAGCAAACACCTCTGTCCTTATGTAGCAATCCCGACACAGGGGGAGTGGTTAATTTGCGTTCTTTATTTTCTCTTAATCGTTGTTGTAGATTTTTCATGTGCGTATATTTAGGTAAGTTTGCAATTTTACATGGTTGCATGTTTCATACTGTTTAATAGCAGCTTCTTTATTCCTCACACTGCAGCATAATTCCTGTTCACACTTTTTCTTCTTTATTTATACAATTGTTTGTTTAAAACATTTTACAAACTATAGACTTATAGGGACCATAGATATTGTCATTTCACATGTTATACAGCAACAGCGATACATATGAATACATTTGACAAATGTCACAAAGGGCTGGATTTAGTAAGAGGTGTTTGGCCGCGCTTTTCTAATCGGCAGCCAGCACAGCAAATTTCTGGCACTTTTTTGTGTAATATTTTGTATGGCCATTATAAATCAATGGCGATAGACAGTGATTTTGGCAATCAGAAAGCACAGAGAATGTGCTTTTTCATTTGCTACAATTTCATTATTTTAAATGGTAGCAGTGTTTTTTTTGTATTGACCTGAAAATCTCCCAATTTTTATGTTAATCGTGGCGCTTAAAATAGCTCCCACGGGATCACACGGAGCAAACACTATATAATGGAGTTTCACTTTCAAACTAAGAGAGTTATTGGTAGTTGGTAAGACCTGTGTGTTGGAGATTTTTGTGTTTGGAAGCATTTTGCGATTGATTATCTTTTTTTGACATTATTCTTTGTAAGTATATTTTATTTTATTCTACTTTCATGTTTTAAGCATGTTAAGTATGTTTTTGTCATGTTTAAAAATCAAGTAATGCAGACTTGTTTCTTCTGTTTGCTGCCAGCATGCATGTGTTTGTTTGAGTATGGCAGTGGTAGTTATTCAAATGTACATGTTCGTTGTCATTTAAATGCAGAGTTTTGATTTTTTATTTATTCCCCCCTTCCCCTGTAGTTTGAATATGTCAAAACAACCTTGTAGAAAAGCAAGGGAGAAGGAGGAGTGGGAATGAGTCCTGTGCTCCACAGAAAACAAAGAGTGGCAGCAATATCCACTTTAATAATAATGAAAGTAGTACCTTGGTGGAGGCCATTATCCTTATATATGAGGAGATCTTGGGTGACCAGGCGGTCAAGACAACTTTTTCCCAGAAAAGGAAGCTATGGGGCCAAGTGGTTGTCTTCAACATGGTTGGCCCTTATAAGCGGAGTGAGGCTAACTGTAAACAGTTCTCCAATATAAAGCAGAGACTTAAAAAACAATCTGGGAGGGGAGAGGAAGGCTGCTGCCCGCACTGGTGGTGGACCACTTTAGCAAATTACATACACATCATATGAGGAGCAGCTCGGTGATCATAGAAGGGGTAAATGTGTGTGACACAGATGCTGCAAGCATGGTAGGAAATTGTTTTTTTGTGTCTATTTATTTATTTAGTACTGTTTCCAAAAATAACACGAGTCATGCATATGTTATGTTAAAAACTTTTGCAACATGTCCTCTTATTCCTCTGTCGAAACAGAAAATTAATTGAATCATATCCATACCATTCATTGCATAGTGAGAGAACAAAGGACCTGAAAAAGAGCGCGGAAATTTGCACGCGAGCGAACGTACGCGCATACGCGTTCGTTCACAAGCGCGTTCACGCTTTCGCGGGCTTTTCTCCATTCGATAATATATTCACATAACACATATTCACATACATAAAAACATATACAGCTTGTAACCACTTAATGTATGAAAATGTTTCTGTTTACTAAAACTGCGTATTTTCTCTATAGACGGAGTAATCAAGGAAAGATCGCCAAACTGCGAATGAATGTACAAAGTGTGTCATGTTTAGTATTGTAGGGTAGCTTAAATTATGATAAATATTGTTAGCTAGATGCTGTTAAGACCGCATGTCTGCAGCAGTAGTTAGCGCAATGCATAGGTTAGTTTAATATTTTGTATGAATGTGTGAAGGAAGTTACTTTGACCCCCCCAAGGAGAAGAACAAAAGGATTACCAGGACCAATGAGAGACCATCTGAGGACAAAGACCAATGGAGAAGCGAATATCAGCAGAGGATTGAAATTGCTCCAATCAAGCAGGAGTTCGGCGGCTCCTTTCATCTGTGGACTTTAAATAGACTCTGATTTGGGACATTGATCTCTACTCCTTCATCTTCTTTTCCTGTGGGACGATTGGATTGACGTCTTGACCGCCTGGTGGATGCACTGCGCTTGTTGCTGTTGGAATCTGTGCCTTGTCGTTACCCTGTACTTCTGAGTAAATACGGTTTCGTAAGTTGAAACGATCTTTCGCATCTTTGCTATTTTTCGCAATTGACGTCCGAACTTTCGGATCATAGCGGGTAATTACGTACTGATCCAAGGGCAGTACTTTTGGGGTACATATTTCATACACAGTATTTAACAAATTAGCTGTGATCACTGTAAGGTTTGGCAGGGTCTTCCCCTTGTCTTACTGTTTTGTGTGTGATAAAGACATTCCCATGAGAAAAAAAAATCAAACACCAACATGCTAATACAGTTAACTGCAAGGTGCGGGTTTTTAGCGGTAAAACTAAATTTCGCACGCATAGCGAATTTTCGCGCCAAAAATAGCACGTGTTTTTACCTTATTGTTTTCACAAAGTTCTGGGTTATCTCTCGCTTTTATATTATATAATTGAACCAGAATCTGTAAAACTTCGGTGTTTTGAAAACTAATTGATAGAGTTATTGAAGTTACTGGATTTACTGAGTTATTGAAGTTATTGGATTTACTGAGTTATTGAAGTTATTGGATTTACTGAGTTATTGAAGTTATTGGATTTACTGAGTTATTGAAGTTATTGGATTTACTGAGTTATTGAAGTTATTGGATTTACTGAGTTATTGAAGTTATTGGATTTACTGAGTTATTGAAGTTATTGGATTTACTGAGTTATTGAAGTTATTGGATTTACTGAGTTATTGAAGTTTATTGGTGATAACTATACGAGAGCATATGATTATTTTTTTCTGGGCCATTATTAACTGCTAGTGTCTTCTGGATATTGAGGTTCTTT